>JAOTOM010001814.1:72500-80932 GCA_034440615.1 Ashinkailepas kermadecensis | reverse complement strand
GACTACGGCTCCAGCTGGAATGCCCATGGTCAGTCGAGTTGCCTTCCTGTTGTGGAGTCTTGAAGTTGGAGAAGGACATTCGTGAGTATGCCCTTCGGAAGTATAATTCTTGTTTGTTTCCTAAC
Organism: Ashinkailepas kermadecensis; assembly: GCA_034440615.1. Classification (NCBI taxonomy): domain Eukaryota; kingdom Metazoa; phylum Arthropoda; class Thecostraca; family Neolepadidae; genus Ashinkailepas; species Ashinkailepas kermadecensis. Next base: position 80,807 of record JAOTOM010001814.1, on the reverse strand, counting down.
ACCATTTTTTCAATTGAGTCTGACATTAAAAAAGCTTGCAGTCATTCCCAAAATAACACCATGGAATTTGTTTTTTAACAAAGGTGGGTTAACTCTTTGGAAAGTACAATTCTTTGGATGAGTGAAAACCCAAGGACAAGGCTGTTCTTCAAACCCTGGTCAAGACAGCTCAACATAGCCAGCAAAACCCGTCGGGCACGGACGATCCTGGTTGCTGAGTCCGGCTCGAGCGTGACCTCGATCAGCCACAGCTCCGGCAGGACACGTACAGTCTCGGCCATACAGGTGCAGCCGGACCCGTAGTGTGATGGGCCTGTATTGTCTGGTCATGATCACCAGAGTGCAGTAAAATCCTGTAGGCACACGGTACAGCAAACCCGCACACGGAAACCTTGGCGCCAGGCCTGCACATCAGTCGTAGTCGCCGGAGGTTCGCGGATTCCCCAGCGGGCCAACACACTCGTTTAAGTAGCGATTTACTACTCGTCCACGAACAAGCGACTCTCGCCCGGTCGTGAGTGGTTCACGACCTCAATTGCCAGCGCTCGGCCGGAACTCTGTGGTCAAAGAGTGCGCGGACTGACCGGACCTCCATGTTCGAAACTGCACTCCTGGATCCGACAATCTAGAAACCGGAGCAGGCCCGGCCCGGGCTCCATGATCAAACCGCGCGGGTCAGGCCGGACATCAATCATCAGGCTGCGGGATTAGCCGAAGACATCTGTGTCGAGACACCACGGGTCCAGTCGGACATCTGTCGAGACTGCACGCGGTCCCAGTCGGACATCTGTGTCGAGACTGCACGGGGTCCAGTCGATTTATCTGTGTCGAGATTGTACGGGTCAGCCGGACATCTGTCGAACTGTAACGGGTCGAATCGGACATCTGGGTCGAGACTGCACGGGTCCAGCCGGCATCGTGTCGAGACTGCACGGTCCAGCCGGATATCTGTGTCGAGACTGCACGGGTCCAGCCGGACATCTGTCGAGACTGCACGGGTTGGAAGCCGGACCTCTGTCGAGACTGCATGGGTCCAGTCGGACATCTGTGTCGAGACTGCACGGGTCCAGTCGGACATCTGTGTCGAGACTGTACGGGTCAGCCGGACATCTGTGTCGAGACTGTACGGGTCCAGTCCGGACATCTGTGTCGAAACTGAACGGGTCCAGCCGGACATCTGTGTCGAGACTGTACGGGTCCAGCCGGACATCTGTGTCGAGACTACGGGTCCAGTCGCGGACATCTGTGTCCGAGACTGCTCCGGGTCAGGCCGGACCTCTGTGTCGAGACTGCGCGAGGTCCGGTAGAACATGGCCGGATGACGACACAGACTGAGTACGATGGTGGCCGTACCCAGGCCAGGCTTGTTGTCTCCCCTGCCCGGTCGGGGATGTGCCCACCACGTGCCGCCACGGTCCGACCGGCCACAGGCCACTCGCCGACTGAAATGGCGGCCGCGGGCACATAAGCCGGCTTAATGTCTCTTCTTTGAATGTGACCCTGATCTGAGCAATGCCGTGTAGGTCCCGCTTGGGAAATTATAACTGCGTCTACGTGATAGTTTATGTAAGTAAATAAAATCGAATATATTAACGACTGCGTACATATACCGGACCGTTCAGCAGCACCTTGCGCAGACCAGACAGATGATGCGTGCTGTCCCAGCAGCATATCCGCTGACGATCTGCTGGCGTCGGTGGCTGTGGCTTGCTGCCGGGGATCGCCCTTCACACCAGCACTACCGACTGACGTCGTTTGACGTGCGCACACATGTACGCAGGCATCACTTGGAGGTCTGGCATCACAATGAAACTCGCATGATATCCATACTGATCATATTCACGCAATGTTCTGCCGAACGCGGCAGTCAACCGACCAGGGTAGTCCATGCAACTGATTGTGACGGCGCTGGTAGCCGCGTCGGATCGGCAGGCACCCGTCCGTCGGTCGGCAGGCACCCGTCCGTCGGTCGGCAGGCACCCGTCTGTCGGTCGGCAGGCGCCCGTCTGTCGGTCGGCAGACACCCGTCCGTCGGTCGGCGGAGCGATCTTGCGGCATAGTCAGACGTGGCACGGTCAGCTCCTCATCAGCTGACTGACAGCGATGCCAATCGCCAACGGTTCGAGGGAGACGCCTGGCGGTTGGAGGCAGCTCAAATGTATTCACACTGGTGAGGACTGGTAGCCACTGGTTGGTGAACACTCGCTGGTGAAGACTGGTAGCCACTGGCTGGTGAACACTCGCTGGTGAAGACTGGTAACAACTGGTTGGTGAACACTCGCTGGTGAAGACTGGTAACCACTGGCTGGTGAACACCGACTGACCTGCATATTCAGTGGAGCCAGAGTGATCGACATGGCGCCCGACATCCGTGGCGCCGTCACATGTCCGGTCGGCTTCAGGGGACGCGTGCGCTGCTGGCCCGCGGCCGGTGACGCCGCTGCCGCACCAGCAGTGCCGCCAGCACGGCCAGCAGCGCCGCCAGCAACGCCGTGGCGGCCGTCACCAGCAGCGGCAGCAGCGGAGTGCGCTCGTCCTCTACGGCAAGGAAGAGCAGCGCCTGGTCGCCGCGCGCCAGGCCGCATTCGACCTGCACCAGGATGGTGGCGGCCTGCGCCACCACTGGGTTGCGGCTGCAGCGCAGGCTGCGCACGTGCGCCAGCTCGTTCCACACCAGCCGCTGGTAGGAGCCAGGCGGGCGCGGACACCAGCGCAGCCAGCCGGTCCACGGCGACAGCTGGTGCGGGTGGACACTCCAGCCGGCCGCCAGCAGCGGCGGCACCAGCGTGGCGGCCAGCCAGCCGGCGGCCAGCTGGCGCGACGAGCTGCCCAGCGCGGCCGCCACCGCCATCAGCCGCACACACAGCACGTACGCCAGCATGTAGCCTGCCGAACACGCGCCCTGTCGGTGACCAACACGTGGCGCACACGAACGCAGTTCGAGTGGTTCGACACAAAGGCTGAATGAGGGTCGTTACCGTATAATAGTCCAGCGTTATAGGACAGAGTTAACAGTTGCTTAACGGCTAAGTGTTATTGAAGAGTTAATAATTACCCAATTGCCGTAGACCTACCCAAATCACGGAAAGGATCCGTCGTCTTGGTGGTGACATTCCTGAAACCAAGGAGCTAGGGCGGGTTTGGCCGGTGAGAACTGGGGAATGGATCCTGGTATGTGAGAAGGGCGCCACCAAGGAGCTGGAGCGGGTTTGGTCGGTGAGGACTAGGAATGGATCCTGGTACGTGAGAAGGACGCCACCTAGGAGCTGGGGCGGGTTTGGTCGGTGAGAACTGGGGAATGGATCCTGGTACGTGAGGACACCTACCAGCGTCACGCGCGCTGGCTTGCGACAGTTAACGAGCTCTGGAATTGCACAGTTTGGGCAACCTGGCTAGAGCGAAGCTCCGATATATAATACGAGCTGGGTGAGACTACCACGCCGGCTACGGAATGTTACTGAGCTACGGCAATCCACTTTATGGGAGGACGTTGTCCAGCCTCTCCGCGGGTTTGTCACCCTGCCAGCAATTAAAGACATTCACACAAGCCACCTGCATACTGCCCCGGTGCCAAAGTTATCGCAGGTGCCCATATTTTCCTCTTGTTTCTGACCTATACGCTGGTTCGGTGCTGCTCCGTGTACCGGTCCAGTACTGACCTGTGTACCGATCCAGTACTGCCCTGGGTACCGGTCCAGTACTGACCTTTGTACCGGCCCAGTACTGACCTGTGTACCGATCCAGTACTGACCTGGGTACCGGTCCAGTACTGACCTGTGTACCGGTCCAGTACCGACCTGTGTACCGGTCCAGTACGGACCTGTGTACCGGTCTAGTACTGACCTATGTACCGGTTCAGTACCGACCTGTGTACCGGTACAGTACTGGACCGGTACACAGGTCAGTACTGACCTGTGTACCGGTTAAAGTACTGACCTGTGTACCGGTCCAGTACTGATCGGTGTGTTGGTCCAGTACCGATCTGTGTGCTATGCCGGCCTATGCCAGTCTAGGACCGACCCACGCCCTGACCCGCGCCCAGCCCTGCGGTCTGACCTCATGACTGACCTGTGTACACGTAGAAGGTGGTGTCGGTATCGGACGACTGTGGGCCAGCCATCTTGTGGGCGGGTCCGATTAGTAGCAGACACTCGAGGGCTGCTGCTGGCAGGCCCAACGCAATCTGGTAACATACGTAGATTCACATTGTATAACTGTAGTGGCACCTCTGGGTCAAGCTGAGACCTGGTCTCACGCAGGTACACGACCGGTGAGACCACAGATACAGTGATGCAACAGGGCACTAATACCGTATCATAATCGGGGTGACGTCAAATCAATTCACAAATCGGTTCCAGCTATTTCGAACATAATCATGTTGAGGGGATTTCCTCCATGCACCGCCTGTCGACACCATACCAACAATATCGCAGTGTGGTGATGTTTACCGCCAGAAGTATCACCTCGCTGGCGGCGTGGCACACGGGGGAATAGAGTCGGTCACCGACGTCACGAGAGATGACGTCCTTCTCTCGCCAGATGGCCGATACGGAGAACAGCAGCGTCGGCCACACGGCCAGCGACAGCATGAAGTAGTGGAAGCCGACGCGGTCCGGGACGCTCTCCTGACGACACAGGCCACCGATACAATGTCAGCGGCACGGCTCCCGGAGCAGGGGGTGCTGATGTGGTCCGGGACACTCTCCTGACGACACAGGCCACCGATACAATGTCAGCGGCACGGCTCCCGGAGCAGGGGGTGCTGATGTGGTCCGGGACACTCTCCTGACGACACAGGCCACCGATACAATGTCAGCGGTACGGATCCCGGAGTAGAGGCCTAAAAAGAACAAAAAGCCCAGGCACTAAAGAAACACATTGGGTTCTTCGAAAATTTGGTTCACCTGAAAAATCGTCGGTGCACAAGAATGCAACACATCCCTGAAAAGAGCCGGGGTCTCAAAAATGTACCGGGCCACTAACAACAATGGGCTGTGGCCCTAAACACATACATAGACGAAGAAAAACATAGCGAGTGAAAAAAGAACACCGAGCCAGGGCCTCTGTTCGGTAGCCAATCTGGGAGCATGTTTAACCAGAGATGAGGTGCATCAAAGCTCAACGGGTATCCGTATTGCTTAACCACCACAAATTTCGGATGAAGAGAACTAATAATCGAATGGGACTAGTACAATTTTCCAAGCGAACCCCCATACTAAGGATTCCATCACGTCAAATATGACGCAAAACTATCATGTAACAATTAGCAAAATGTAGGAGGCCTAGCGGTAACCGTAGAATCGCACGAAGTGTAGCGAATGCGCCGAATGCGCAAGGCGGGTGTACGCGTGCACGAACGTTGGCGCGGTGGCTACCGGGCGTTATGAACTGGAATTCTCGAAATTGAAAACATTTTACATTTTTAAGTGATTTGCGCATGTGTAATTTCAGCAGTGTGAGGTGACTTATCAAGCAATACCAAAAGAGAAACCTTAGAACAGAGTGGGGGAAGTTATGGTTGAAATCTGGTCACTCAGAAACGATGGTGGTAGATTGGGTCCCCTCCACGGGACAATTAAGTTGTTCACTAATTATTGTATTTAAAGAAAACATGAACTGAGCCTCTTTCAAAAATATTGGTCGAAATCCTGTGACTTTTTATTAGTAGGTGGGCCCCCTCCAAATTCGGTTCCCTCTTACTAGCGCAAATCCTAGGTACGCCACTGAAGCCGCATGTCCACAAAAATGCCACGTGAGGAAAATATATTCCTATAAGTGTGGACTCTGCGGGAAGAACAGCTTTGTGTTCCAGATAGCCAACGTAGCTGGCACATTTACCAATGTGAATCAGTTCATTGCATGTCCCTGCAGTATTTGATTCGTGACCTGTGATCCAAAACGCTAAAAATTGTCCAAAACGGTCCATTTCAGATTCTCCCTCTATGCACGTGGCACGTGGCACGTGCCTGAGAAAATGTTTGAGCTTGGACGACTGGACCATGATTACTCTACAAAAGTACGTACATTTTGTAGAAATCGAGGCCGGGATTTCCGAGTGACCAACGTTAAAGAGGGTGCAGTTTCCAGCGATTTGCGCTTCGCTGTTCGTGCCGCTCCGATGCTAATCCAATTGGTCTAAAACTCGTTTTTGACCTGCTTTCCGTCACGTACCACAAGTCCACCAGGCGCGTGCATCTGTTTTGAGTTGGGCACCTCCAAGCCGAGAGCGCCGCACACTAGAGCTATCAAATTTGGTGGACTGATAGCCCGTCACATGGGCTATCCGGCAATGTACAATTTGTAGGGGTGGGCGAAGCGTAGCGCGTGCCATGCGCTCATATTCGAGCAACACCTCCACTCCTGTTTAACATGGGGCTGCGACTTATCCCGACGAAAAACGCGACCGCCTTCATATTGGCGTCCGGCTCGGCTCACATCGCAGGGAATGATGGATGTGTCACACTACGTGAAAGCCCACAGTGTTGGCTACCCATTGGGCACAGTTTCGGTGCGATCGAGTCAATGTGCTGCACGTGAGCGACACCGATGTGATGGGAGAACGGGTTGTGCTGAATCGGCTTAGGTTTGGTTAGGTTTAGTTAGGTTAGTTTACGTTAGGCTAGATTAGGCTAAGCTAGGCTCGGCTAGGCTAGGTTAGGTTAGTGTAGATTTGCCAGTTTTGGGTGAACTCAGTTCAAACCCGATGGAGAGCGTAATAGCTTGAATCGATTTTGAACACACCAGCATGGTAGTGGGGTTGGTATGCATCTAGTGGTAGTCTCAACCTCTTGCCCACCTATGATTATATACATATAGGACACTGTATGTCACAACCATTGTGAGGAACACATTGCGAACTCTCCAGGTGAGGACGGGAAGTGAGCTGCTTCATTGAAGCGTCTCTGTCGTAGGCTGTGCCAGACAGTCACACCAGTCACACCCTTGTCAGCGGAATCACGTAACTATAGGACTAATCGATCGCCATTAGATCACTACATACTGGTTCTGATCATAGGTGTAGGTTTCTGACAACTTTTAGAAGGGCACAATGCATGAAGGCAATGGGCGGGCCCAAATGGACTGGAGGCATACCACATATGGTCCCATTTAAAAGTTGAAATTATTGGGAGGACAAAGCCAACATTGGGAGGGGGGGTGCCTTCCAAAAAGCATGCAAAGCTACTCCCCTGGTTCTGATTCACCGACTGTGGATTGCACGAATGTGCAAAGCTCCAACTCTGAATCACCTAATCCTAGCCCTATAGGTCTGACTGATGAACTATTGACTTCATCAGGTGCCAAGTTAGAGACGTCCGGTCTCAGATCTGTTCAGATTGGCCAACGCCATAGCTATTCCGTCTAAAAGTCGTAGTCGTAAAAAAGAGTCGTACAATTCATATCCCACTGACTGGAACCCAGCTGCCACCGACCTGGTCCATGTTTTCTCCGCGGATGTTGATGAAGACGGCCCCGACGATCAGCGAGAGCAGACAAGCGGCCACCAAACGGGCGGCAAGCTCCATCACATTCTGCGGGAACTTGTACACCACGGCTCGACTGTGCCAGGTGACGGGCAGCGTCAGTGAAAAGGCTCACAGCCGCATTGGCGGACAGTGTCACAGCATTGGCGGACAGTGTCACAGCATTGGCGGATAGTGTCACAGCATTGGCGGACAGTGTCACAGCATTGGCGGACAGTGTCACAACATTGGCGGACAGTGTCACAGCATTGGCGGACAGTGTCACAACATTGGCGGATAGTGTCACAGCTGGCATTGGCGGACAGTGTCACAGCATTGGCGGATAGTGTCACAGCATTGGCGGACACTGCAAGTGTCACAGCATTGGCGGATAGTGTCACAGCATTGGCGGACAGTGTCACAGCATTGGCGGACAGTGTCACAGCATTGGCGGATAGTGTCACAACATTGGCGGACAGTGTCACAGCATTGGCGGATAGTGTCACAGCATTGGCGGACAGTGTCACAGCATTGGCGGATAGTGTCACAGCATTGGCGGATAGTGTCACAGCATTGGCGGACAGTGTCACAGCATTGGCGGATAGTGTCACAGCATTGGTAACAATTGGCGGATAGTGCACAGCATTGGCGGATAGTGTCACACATCACAGCATTGGCGGATAGTGTCACACCGTTGGCGGATAGTGTCACAGCGTTGACGGCTAGTGTTACAACATTGACGGATAGTGTCACAGCATTGAAGGATAACGTGTTTCCTACTCAGAGCCTCCTCATACCTATTTATTGCTGAGCAATTCTACTCATCTCTTGCTCAGATGTAGCCCAT
>JAOTOM010001814.1:0-67500 GCA_034440615.1 Ashinkailepas kermadecensis | reverse complement strand
GGATACGACCCTCCCCGAACGGTAGCATAGTACGACCCTCGGCGATCAGGTGGACGGAGGGGAGAGTATTTACATCCAGAACAGAAATGGCTTCCGTGCCGCGGGCGCTGAGGGGTGCGCGCCGCGCTTTTCGCTTTGACCGGGTGACCAACAGCCGACAAGTAGGTGTAGATAGTACCGTGTGTACTTTCCGACACAAGGGTTTCACACATGATGTTTAGATATGTGCCTGATATTAATTTGCCATATGAAGTAAATCTACATATAAGCGAGGCGCTCGACCTGCGAGCCGTCGTCCTATGGACTGAACGTTCCCGGGTAATGGTAATGAGTGTTAAAGCCAGTTTTTTTTTACTTGTCTAGAATATTAATGTTGTCTATATATATATATATATATGATCTGCGTTTGGATGATGTCGAATTGCGAGAGGGTGCGATGAACGGACACTTCGGGGGCATTAGCACATGCTCTGATTCTTTGACTGCGAAATCCCGCTGGCCTCTGTGATCCAGGAGCGCAGATGGGGGCGGGCACAGTATGCAGGTGGGATGGGCTGTCAAGGGAAGCCCCACCTTGCGTCCGTCGAGTTTGGCGCCGAACAATAGGGTAATGCAAAACACTGCACGGTCGTGAGTCCGCCCCCCGTTCGCTATACGTTTGGACACGGAGCTGTATAGCGTTTCGGGGGGGGACGTACGGACAGGTTTGGCGTGCCGTAAGCCCCGAGGCTGAAAGGGTAGGGCAGGCTAGGTTATAAAGACGGCCAGGGGACGTGCCCAACGTGGTAGGGATCCGTGCCCGCTCGCGAGCACGTTCACCTGGTCGCACAATATCAGTATACGGCGAATAAGGCCCGGTGCGGCACCGACCGTTTTTTAAGGTTAGGTATGCCAGTCAAAGACACCAGAGCACTTGTATAAGCCCTCGGAGCCAGTACGATGAGCCCCCTCGTAGCATTAAGACTTCATCCAGGCGAGGAACGCTGCCAATAATGGCGAGGCCAGCTATGATGGCAGTGGGAGGTTTATATATTCGGCCAACCTACCATCAAAAATAGAGCAATGGTCTGTCGATATATGTGTTTGTGTACCGTTGAGGGGGGATGGGGCGGGAGCAAAATTTGGGGACCAAGCATTTCATTAATTAATAAGGAGATAATGAATGGGACGAGCGAAAGTGAAGTGAATGAGGAGAATGAATGTGTGTTAGGTAGCTTTAAGGATCAGCGGAAGCCGCTTGGGGCTTATCACAGGCACCTATTTCGTGCGGCACATTGTACAAAATTATACTACTATTAGCATCCAAAAAGTCCCAACTCGGGACAAGTCATTGAAACCAAGGGCAAATTGCATTCTCATTAATGTTCTAAATACAACGTATTCTCTCTAATTTGGCTAGAAGCACTCATTTACCTATATGGTATTCCCAAAACTTTGACCTCGCACACATATAAATTCGTGTTAGGGACGGTAGCTCAAACAACATCAAGCCGGCTGGGGTTTGGGGAATGTGTGGTGGAGGTGGCGGGGAAACACAGCACAACACACCCCGACATAGGCACAATCAGCAAAAGAGTGATTTAGCTCAGTCTTAGTTACCCCAGTATAAATCTAGAGTCAGCACATGTTCAGCCGTGTTGAAGTGCAGTCCTAGTTAAAATAAAGCCTCCCAATAGTTAAATCAGATCAGTTTCAGTGTAGGCTTAGTTAGAATTACTTTCACACACCCCTTATTATTTTCACACAGCCCAGGCTAGGTTAGAAATACTTCTCACACACGCAGCTTCCCCAGTCACACACCCCTCACCCGCCACACCCGCCGAACCACCGAAACCACCACCCCCACACCCCACCGATGGCAGAGCCGCCACCCCTACACTACCAGGTCCTTTTCTAAGATAAATTATGTTTGAATTGTTGCTGGGGAGGCCTTACAGAACCAGGGTCAGTGCTAAGCGCAAGCTGATTGCATTGAGCCTGAACCCACCTCTCGATCGGGAAATTCCAGCTCTATAACGCAATCTTCCTCAGTCCGTCGTCGCAGAAGGAACGAAGTCTGAAAGCTCACTACGTGAGAGAATCGCACTGAATTGTCTCAATAAGGAGAAGGACCAATGCTGTGAAATATTTTGGATGAAGAGGTCGTCCAAAATGCCTATTAAAAGGTCAAGTCGGAATGTCATAAGGTAGAGGCAGCAATGCAAAGTTACCTTCAGCGAAAGAAAATAATGACATAATCGTTTGACTAAAAGACAAAATATGCAGTCGGATGAGCACATGACTTGAATAGCATTGTAAGTATACATCACGAGTGATCAAAAAGCATATTGCACCTTATGTCATCTGATAGCATCCAAGTACAGCATAGTTAGATAGATAGACAGAGAGACAGGCCATAGCTCTGAAGCCTAATTGCGATCAATGTTTAGCCAAATCATCAATAAGGTTGTATTCGATATGTATGAAGAAGCCTAGTTTCAAGGATTTTTGGTGGAAGGGGAGTGTGGGGGGGGGGGGGGGAGGGGTTCACTGGATTCGAGCCACCGTGAAGTCAAACTGGCCTTAGTGTTTTACATTTATAATCTGTAGGGGCCATTACAGCCCGGCTGCGGCGGCCGCAGTCACCGTATGGGACCAAGTGCTGGTCCGTATGATTACGCCACCGTTTAACACATGATCACCACCTCTTAAAATGTACCATTCGTGCAACCCGATGTTTACAAGCCATTAGTAGATCAGACACGCCCCAAAGATAGCAGGTATCTGTGACTCACAAAAGTAGTCTGACGGGTTCTTGTAGGTGGGACACGGGTAGCCGATGGTGGCGAAGTAGCAGAGCATGTCGCACCGGCGGCCGCTGTAGACGACGCGCTGCTGCGAGATCAGCAGCAGCCGGCTGAGCAGGCAGAAGATGTCGTGCGACGGCGGCTGCAGGGTGAGCAGGACGATACGGCCGCGGGCCGCCCACTGTCGCAGGTACTCGAGCAGGAAGAAGGTGTCGAACACGTCCATGTGCTGGGCGGGCCGGTCGAGCAGCACCAGGTCGGTCTCCAGACAGAGCTGGCACGCCACCAGCAGCCGACACCGCTCAGAGTCGGTCAGCTGGCGCACGGATGTGTGCTTCACCTGACCCAGGCCTAGGTCGTCCATCAGGGCACCAATCTGAGGGGCACACCGGTCCGTCCCAGCACTGAGCACGCAACGGAGAGACAAAACATCCAGTAGGCGATGTGAGATGCAGGTATTTGATCATTGCACAGGATGGTACGGAAGAAATGAAGTAGTGCAAGAGAAAAGAGCTTCAGGATTGACCTGACGTATACCTAAATATAAATATACGATGCTTAATGGCAATCGAAATCGACCCGGGCTTAAAACATCTGGATAATTATGTCCATACATTGTGGCTAATATGTCACTGGTATTACATTGTCGAAACGGGGGAATAAACAAGGTAGCACGGACTTGTCAGTAATTGTTTTGTTTTTGGTTATAATAGTTTAAGAGACCTCCGTGCTACCGTACCGAATGCATATCAGTAGCAATGTAGCTCCAAAAGACAATTTCATGCGTCGACGAGCAATGCAACATTGAATAGTCACGAAATAGGGATGGTGACGATTCAAACAGGGATGGTGATGATCGATAGATCACTGCGATCTATGTATGACTGCCACACTTTATGCATGGGCAAGACACGGTCAGGTCGATAAGGCGGCGGCCGTTCTAATTATATGCAAGTACAGCAACCTGAGGCCATTCTGGCTTTAACATTATGACACTGTATTCCATCGGATGATAGTGGAGACGGTCACCCAGCTATTTCTTTCCCGCTGGAAACGCCCAATTTTACCTGTACACACGTACCTTGGCTTTGATATTGAATCCCCTGGCCACATGGCCGGGCTGTTGGAGAAAGGCGTGGAAGAGGAGCGTCTGTCGGACTGACATGTTGCCACACAGGTTGTGGTCTCGCTGCACGTAGGCCAACCGACAGGCGAGTCGCGCTGGCGACACGGTGCACCCGTTCATGGTCAGGTCGCCGGTGATCCGCAGCTGGCCGCGGCAGCTGCAGTCGCCCAGAACGTCCAGCAGGGCCGTGCCCTCCTCCTCTGCAACACGGAGGCAGACACAGCTCCACAACGGGGCCGCATCCTCCTCCTCTAGATGACGAGGTAGACACAGGTCCACAACGGGGCCACATCCTCCTCTTCTAGAGGACGAGGTAGACACAGGTCCACAACAGGGCCACATCCTCCTCCTCTAGAGGACGAGGTAGACACAGGTCCACAACGGGGCCACATCCTCCTCCTCTAGAGGACGAGGTAGACACAGGTCCACAACGGGGCCACATCCTCCTACTCTGGAGGACGAGGCAGACACAGGTCCACAACAGGGCCACATCCTCCTCCTCTGGAGGACGAGGCAGACACAGGTCCACAACGGGGCCGCATCTTCCTCCTCTAGAGGACGAGGTAGACACAGGTCCACAACGGGACCGCATCCTCCTCTTCTAAAGGACGTGGTAGACGTAGGTCCACAACGGTGCCACATCCTCCTACTCTAGATGACGAGGCAGACACAGGTCCACAACAGGGCCCATCTTCCTCCTCTTCTAGAGGACGAGCCCCCGGACGAGACACAGGTCCACAACGGGGCCACATCCTCCTACTCTAGATGACGAGGCAGACACAGACAGGTCCGCAACGGCGCCACATCCTCCTACCTCTAGATGACGAGGTAGGCACAGGTCCACAACAGGGCCGCATCCTCCTCCTCTAGATGACGAGGTAGACACAGGTCCACAACGGGGCCACATCCTCCTACTCTGGAGGACGAGGCAGACACAGACAGGTCCGCAACGGCGCCACATCCTCCTCCTCTAGAGGACGAGGTAGACACAGGTCCACAACGGGGCCACATCCTCCTCCTCTAGAGGACGAGGTAGACACAGGTCCACAACGGGGCCACAGCCTCCTGCTCTGGAGGACGAGGCAGACACAGGTCAACAACAGGGCCGCAATCCTCCTCCTCTAGATGACGAGGTAGACACAGGTCCACAACGGGGCCGCATCCTCCTCCTCTAGAGGACGATGTAGACACAGGTCCAGCACAGGGCCGCATCCTCCTGCTCTGGAGGACGAGGTAGACACAGGTCCACAACGGGGCTGCATCCTCCTCCTCTAGAGGACGAGGTAGACACAGGTCCACAACGGGGCCACATCCTCCAACTCTAGAGGACGAGGTAGACACAGGTCCACAACGGGCCACATCCTCCTTCTCTAGAGGACGAGGCAGACACAGGTACACAACGGGGCCGCATCCTCCTCCTCTAGATGACGAGGTAGACACAGGTCCAGCACAGGGCCGCATCCTCCTGCTCTGGAGGACGAGGTAGACACAGGTCCACAACGGGGCTGCATCCTCCTCCTCTAGAGGACGAGGTAGACACAGGTCCACAACGGGGCCACATCCTCCAACTCTAGAGGACGAGGTAGACACAGGTCCACAACGGGCCACATCCTCCTTCTGTAGAGGACGAGGCAGACACAGGTACACAACGGGGCCGCATCCTCCTCCTCTAGATGACGAGGTAGACACAGGTCCACAACGGGGCAGCATCCTCCTACTCTGGAGGACGAGACAGACACAGGTCCACAACAGGGCCACATCCCCTCCCCTAGGGAGAGGCAGGCACAACGGGGCCACATCTTCCTACTCTGGAGGACGAGGCAGACACAGGTCCACAACGGGGCCGCATCTTCCTCCTTTAGAGGACGAGGTAGAACAGGTCCACAACGGGGCGCATCCTCCTACTCGGAGGACGAGGCAGACAAGGTCCACAACGGGGCCGCATCTTCCTCCTCTAGAGGACGAGGTAGACACAGGTCCACAACGGGGCCACCCCCCCCTAAGGACGAGGCAGACACAGGTCCACAACGGGGCCACATCTTCCTACTCTGGAGGACGAGGCAGACACAGGTCAAAGGGCCCACTTCCTCCTTTAGAGGACGAGGTAGACACAGGTCCACAACGGGGCCACATCCTCCTACTCTGGAGGACGAGGCAGACACAGGTCCACAACGGGCCACATCCTCTGGATGCGGCCCAGGTCCGTAACATGGCCGTATCCACCTCCCCTGGAGGACGATGTAGACACAGGTTCACGTCATGGCTACACTGGCAATGGGAGATAACGATCAGCGTAGCCGTACCTCCTTTCTCTGGCACAAGGCCGGCGGGACGGTTTGCAACAGATCCACACCGACTTTCCCGGATCGAGGTAATTGGCGATATCTCATCCACCGTCGTGATCAACATGATCTAATTTGACTAGGATGAACTGCTAACATGATCGGACCCAATCCGGTTAATCAAATTCAGGTGCTTCACCTGAGGTCATATGATTGACCCATGCCGCTCGGGGGGGGGTTGATAGGCGCCCCCGTAAGGTTTTCTGCAGATTGTGAAAGAACGGCGCGCGGCAACGCGCCGAAATTTGGCATGCCTTTTCCCACATCAATTTGGCATGTTGTGCAAAAATTTTGAGATCAGGTCATCTAGAGTCAACGAGTTAGTCAAGGTCAAGTGAGGTCACCTCCAGAAAAGTTAAACCAGTCGTTACGCTAACAGATAAAGATATTTGAATGAAACTTTCAGCGTTTGCTTATCTTTAGGGACGAAATAAAACGCACCAGAGGATTTTTTTCCGTTTTTAATTACTTATAAGTTTTGCATATTTTCCCATTAGAGCTAAAATAGAAGATTCTGGCTAAAGTAAGCATTTTTTTTTATAACAGCAACTTGACTTCGAAGAACGTTTTTCGGTCCGCTCTACACATTAGAAATATAAAATTGTAAAAAATTGAAAACTGAAAATTTTGAAAGTAAAAAAAAATGATTTTCGGGTGGGCAAAATGGTACGGCCATCGTCGATTTCGCCTTCCTTTTCTGATTCCAAATACATTTTTTTCTTCAAATCTCCCCCAAAATGAACTCCCCAGAGCCAAAAACATGATGCAAGTCGTGAAAATCTAGGCCCCTAGTGACTTCACTTTTGGGGGGATAAAATTTTGGGACGGTGTCTGGCCCAACTCGTCGAACGCTTTCCGATGACACCTCTTTCGTTTTCGTGCGACGCATAGTTTGGAGATTAGAGGGGGGTTGTATCCCCCCCCCGAGACGGGGTGTAAGGATATGACCGGAAAGGGTTAACATAAACGAGCGTGTTTTACCTGACATGAGACAAGCTGACAAGCTGACATGAGACTTCCTCGGCATCACTGACGTTAAAAGGCTGCACTGACATTGGCAGTCTGACTTGACTCATACTACGTGACTGAGCTGTGTGGTTGACGTCACATGACTGCCTTGACCTCACTGGCCTCAGGCTACCAAACTGAGGCTACCTGATCCCACTGATCTGACGCGACTGACCCGACGTCACTGACCTGAGGTGGTAAGCACACCGACCAGGTCGCCGGCTCTGGCCTCGAAGGAGACGTGCTGGAGCAGCGGCTGCCAGCCGGCGGCAGCCCGCCGCTGGCAGCCCAGCCGGCGCACCTGCAGGTGACTGACCCGACGTCACTGACCTGAGGTGGTGAGCACACCGACCAGGTCGCCGGCTCTGGCCTCGAAGGAGACGTGCTGGAGCAGCGGCTGCCAGCCGGCGGCAGCCCGCCGCTGGCAGCCCAGCCGGCGCACCTGCAGGTGACTGACCCGACGTCACAACGACTGACCTGAGGTGGTGAGCACACCGACCAGGTCGCCGGCCCTGGCCTCGAAGGAGACGTGCTGGAGCAGCGGCTGCCAGCCGGCGCGCAGCCCGCCGGCCCTGCGCTACCTCTCGGGGGGCCCCCAGGGGGGGGCGCCGCTGGCAGCCCAGCCGGCGCACCTGCAGGTGACTGACCCGACGTCACTGACCTGAGGTGGTGAGCACACCGACCAGGTCGCCGGCTCTGGCCTCGAAGGAGACGTGCTGGAGCAGCGGCTGCCAGCCGGCGGCAGCCCGCCGCTGGCAGCCCAGCCGGCGCACCTGCAGGTGCGGCTGGTGCGCGTCCACCCGCTGATCGGCCGGGAACAGACGGCCGTTCAGCATGGGCGGCTGCCGGCCGCTGGCGAAGCCGGCAGAACAGTGAGGCCGACTGGCGGGTGGCCGCCGCCTCCGCCGGTGCCGCAGCGCGCCACGATCCGAGTCGGCCGACTCGGAGAGCAGGTCAGCCGCGCTTTTGCACCGGTCCAGCTCGGACAGCACCGAGTCGTCCAGCAGTCGGCGCGAGCCGCCGGCCCGCAAGTCCGGCTGCGAGGCGGCACGTCGGCGGCGTCGACGGTGTCGACGCCGCACCGCCTCGTCCTCGCTCGAGTCGTAGCCGGAGCTGGCGTCAGCCGGCGGCGGCGGCAGCGCGCGCGGCAGGCCGTGCTTCAGGTACGAGTGGATGTCGGCGCCCAGCCGAGAGCGCGCCGGCTGTAGCGCACCGCTGTCGCGCAGCTGGAAGTTGTCGCGCGGCAGCGGCGACTTGGCGCTGCTGCCTAGCGCCGAGTCGGTCAGGTCTGAGCTGAGATTCTGCCTGTAGACGGACCAGGCGCTGAGCTCGTCCGAGCTGGCCGCCAGACGATGGGCGCGCCGCAGGCCGGCAAGTCTGGTGGCCGAGCCGCCGAACTCGAGACGGTGCTTGCGGCCCGATCGGGCCACATCCCACTCATCAGGATCATCAGATCTGTGACGTACAGTCCAGTCAACACCCGATATCGGTCCTCCCACATCCCACTGGTCAGGATCATCGGACCTGTGCCGTACAGTCCAGTCAGCACCCGAGGTCGGCCGTCCCAACTTCGCCGGGGCTCCGACAAAAAAATCACACCCGAGCCACTTAAATTCCAGTCGAGTCCACACAAATTGCATCGGAGCTCCAGGCAAACATCGCAGGGCCCAACAGCAGTAACGTGACTCAAAGAAATTAATCCGGAGCCCCGGAAAATTAAGCAGGGACCCCGGAAAATCAATCCAGGCCTGGACAGCGGCCTGGAGCCCATGCCAGATACCAGAGATCCCCCCAAAAACATCACACCGGGCCCAAAAAAACACGTGCCGCCACTGCCCCAAAACAAATCGCGTCGGGACTCTGAGAAACGATCGGGGCTCGGAACAATTTGGAAAAGGTCTCGAAAAAACTCGCGTCGAGCCCAGGATACCTGAAGAGGAACCACGACAACTGGTGTCAGGGTCCCGAAGAGGAACCACGACAACTGGTGTCAGGGTCCCGAAGAGGAACCACGACAACTGGTGTCAGGGTCCCGAAGAGGAACCACGACAACTGGTGTCAGGGTCCCGAAGAATCGCGACTGAGCCTCCAAAAATCGCATTGGGCCAGAAAAATCACACTGGGCTTCAGCAAGTTTCGTCGAGGTCCAAACAAATTGTCGTCAGGGATTCTAAATACATTCAGCGGTGTTCTCAAGGCCACCGGGAACTCGAAAACTTACCGGAAGCTTGGAAAGTGCACCGAGTCTTGGGAAAGGCGACAAGGCTTTACAATATGAGCCGGTGCCCTAAATAAACGTGCTGCGGCAGACGGTCGGTGGACCACCTCGCTGCCCCACAGCTGCCGCGGCCGGAGCGCCTAGCCCAGCTCCAGGGTCACCCGTGCTCATCCTGGGGTCAGCGCCGTCTTCGTTCGAACCAACCGAACTTTCCGTTAGTCGCGAGCGAGGCCTGGTCAGGTGCATCGCGAGACGCGTAGGGTAGTGATTCAGATATAAATCGAAACATTTCCTTCTGGGGGCGGTGCACCCTTGCCAAAAGTCAACTGCCAACCAATCAGGGTGTGACAAAACATGTGGGTTTCCCTGACTAGCAAGGTGAACGTAGAGGTCTCGAAAAATCGTACTACCAAGCATATGTGGCAGCTTGTCATCGAGCCTGTGACATCAGAAATGACAGAAATGTAGAAATGTGAAGGCATACAAATTACAATCCAGAGAAGTGTGGAACAGAAGGCAAAGAGACGATGTAGAAAACTCAAGAAAATGAACAAGGTGGTGTCGAAAAAAGGGACAAGCACAACAGGCACAGAAAGAAAAGGCCGTTCTCATGTCTTCTGTTGTATTGCTCGATGCCAGGCAAGATTGGCCAATGCAGCTGTCTTAGAAATAATAAGGTGCCTCAGAAAGAGGTTGAAATTTTTCACGACCAGAGGTTCGCCAGAAATATTCCTTAAACAGATAAATGAAAGGGAGACGACTCGCAGGGCGAAACGTAATGGAAGGAGGATCAACAAGTACTTCTGGGCACGATTATTCTGAAAACCGCGTCATGTCTAATATTGAGTGATTCAAGGGCAAGCCACAGTATGGTTATCATCACGAGGTAGCCAATGGGAGAGGCAAACCCTCGTTGGACTTCGATTGCATGTTAGACACAGTAATATGTGCTTCATAACGGTATCATGCATAGTTCGCCATCTATTTGTGTTCGAACTCGATAACAGCGATAAATCAGCGGAAATCTGCCAGAGCATGTTCATGAACAATCGTCTCAGATCAGTGACCTAACCTGACCTGGCTACAAGCTTCATGCCAGTATATTTATTCATAGCCCTGTGATGAATATGCATGGGTATGGGTGGAGTTTCATTGTATTTTATCCGGCCATTTCTGTAACATGCTGGATGAAAAACGCGATTTACCCACGGCACCACACTCGCTTGGCCAAAATGCTCGGTGTAGACTTGCAAGGTTCCCTACAACCACAGCTAGAAAGCTAAAAGAGCTGAAAACAAAAATTGCGCATCAAAAGCCGCGCAATCAGAGTCACAGCCAGGAGGGAGCGCCGCCACCTTTTGCCGCCACCTTTTGCCCGAACAATTACACTCGATCAACGATTTTTTTTATTTTCACCAACCCATGCGACAAGTTTTCGCCCTGCTTCGTGCGCGTGGTCTCCATAACATTTCTTGGTGGTCCGGACCCTTCAAGAAATCCCTGGCTGAGACCCCAGCGGGCAACTCCCTACCAGCTACCAAAAACCGCGGCGCGTTAGCACAAGCCGTTTTTATTCATATTGCAAAAGCCTCGGGGGGATGCGACCCTCCCTCCCCATCTTGCGCGTGTTAATATTAACATACAGAAAACTCGTTTATTACTCAGCCAGCAGACAGTCATAATTTTGATAATTATGACAACCACAAGGGCTGCGCGATGCGTGGAACCTGACCAAATGAGGTTTTTACCCTTGGTCCCAAGTGTCAGCTGGCAGGCGCGTCGCCAGTGTTTAAACCATGTTCTGGCATTAGCTTCAGGTCATCTCAGACCGTGGTGACGCGCTTGGTCATTTCTAGCCTGATCACTAATGCGCAGTGATTTGACTTCTTCCAGCCATGTAGTGGCTGACATTGTATAGACAAGATACTTGTCAAAAGCCACAAAGACATTGCCTAACTCCCAGAAGTACAGCCAGAGGTTAATAAATGAGGTTTGTCGCTCATGAAAAATCAGGTTGAAAATTTGCCACACAAACGAATACTGCAAAGAGTAACATTCGTTGCACCTTTTAAGCAACATGTGGCCTCCTCTTAATCAGAAAGACGTCTCATTTCGGATGTCTGTCAAGACAGCCCACGGTCAGCCCAGGCTCAGCCCACGCTCAGCCCACGCTCAGCCCACGGTAAGCCCACGCTCAGCCCATAATAGCGGCCACTTCAAAAACGCTCAAAATATAACATCTTATACCTCTTGACGGGCTGAACACAATGGTAGTCTCCAAAGCTTGGTGCATGTAGTAGGTTACCTTACGAAGCTAATAAGCTAATTATGCAATTACCACCACAAAATACAAAATTGTACCAAACAAGGCAAGCAGTATATCGAAACTAATCGTCTTAGTCAGGAAAGTTCAAAGCTACACATTGTTAACTACTTTACATCCTACATTTTTAGCTGCATACATATAATTCAGTTTTTGACGTAATTATTTATTTCCCATAGGATCTAGCATGGGGAGCAATGGTGCAATATGACCGGCCCCTACGATTTGTCTGATTTTTGGCATGTGAGCAGCTACACCTCCGACACTTACATTTCCGAGCAAATTAGCCGGGTGCATTCATATTCCCACCCGATACAAGGGGTGGGAACATTCACAAAAATGCAGATCTGAGCGAATGCCGTCATGTTTCATCTCAAATGACTCCCCGTGTCAAGCTGAACTCAAAACTACCCTTCCTGAAATTATATGTTGCCAACTTTGTCAGCTGCATACTTATGGATTCGGTTTTGACATAATGCCTTATTTCACATAGGCTTTAGCATGGGACAAATGGGTGCGATATGACCGGCCTCTACGATTTGTCTGATTTTTGGCATGCGAGCAGCCACACCTCGGACACTTGCATTTCCGAGCAAATTTCCCGGGTGCATTCATATCCCCACCCAATACATGGGGTTGGAACATTCACAAAAATGCTGATCTGAGCGAATGCGGTCATGTCTCATCTCAAATGACTCCTCACGTCAAGTTGATCCCAAGCTATCCTTTCTGAACTTAGATGTTGCCAACTTTTTGAGCTGCATACTTATGGATTCGGTTTTTGACGTAATGCTTTATTTCCCATAGGCTTTAGCATAGGGAGCAATGGGTGCGATTAGACCGGCCCCTACGATTTGTCTCATTTTTGGCATACGAGCAGCCACTCCTCCGACACTTGCAGTTCTGAGCAACAATTTCCTCGGAAATGCAAGTGTCCGAAGTGTAGCTGCTCGCATGCCAAAAATGAGACAAATCGTAAGGGCCGGTCATATCGCACCAATTGGTCCCCATGCTAAAGCCTATGTGAAATAAAGCATGACGTCAAAAACCGAATCGATAAGTATGCAGCTAAAAAAGTTGGCATCATATAAGTTCATTAAGGGTAGGTTTGAGTTCAGCTTGACACGGGAAGTCATTTGAGATGCGACATGACCGCATTCGCTCATATGTGCATTTTCGTGAATGTTCCCACCCCCATGTATTGGGTGGGAATATGAATGCACACGGTTAATTTGCTCGGCAAGCCAAGAGTCGGAGGTGTAGCTGCTCGCATGCCAAAAATCAGAGAAATCGTAGTGACCGGCCTAATCACACCCATTGTTCCCCATCCTAGATACTATGGGAAGTAAATAATTATGTCAAAAACCGAATCATATATATAATCGTATATATATATGCAGCTAAAAAGTATGGTGTAAAGTAGTTAGCAATGTGCAGCTTTGAACTTTGCTGACTAAGACGATTCGTTTCGATATACTGCTTGCCTTGTGTTTGGTACAATCTTGGGATTTTGTGGTGGTAATTGTATAACTAGCTTATAATTAGCGTTTTCGAAGCTAAACGACTGCATGCACCAAGCTTTGGATACTACCATTGTGTTCAGCCCGTAAATATGCATGATATATTATACTTTGAGTGTTTTTGAAGGGGCCGCTATTATGGGCTGAGCTTGGGCTGAGCGTGGGCTGACCGTGGGTTGTCTTGACAGACATTGATTTCGAAGTTTCATAGTACCCCTATATGACCTTGCACGATAAAATCAACCTAAGCTCTTCTCACCCCGGAGCCAAATTCCTTGGAATAGCTCTGCCCCAGGACAGCACAATTCCCAGCTGCCAAGCGTCGAAGAGAAATTAGTCGCTTGAGTGATAACAAATTGTCGCCAATACCAGTTACAACAAATTGTCGCCAATACCAGTTACCACGCCACCGAAAAAAATAGACGTCTGAGTATATAGTGCCCCCCCCCCCCTCTGTCGCGATACGTTCCGTCGCCCCTGAGCTTAACCATCGGGCATATGGGTGCATACTAGATACAAATGGGTTTCGGGGCAGCTTTGGCGATCAAGGTCTTTTGCCCTCCCCCCCCCCGCAACCAATTTCATAAAGTGACACCCATGCCAGCCATCCCATCAGCCGCTTGTTGCTGGATGGGCACACAAGAACCGCGCAACTACGCATAATACGTAGTTCCAGCCCTTGCCACCAGGAGCGCTGCCATCGCACACGCCTCAACTTTAACTGCTCCGTGGACAATGAGTACTGCAAAAAAATAACGAGAAAATTCCTTCTGTATGAGTGTTCTGAGTCCCCCATTTTAATCTTAACCTCGTCATCGTGCCTTGTGACGCTCTAGTTTC
The DNA here is from genome assembly GCA_034440615.1 of Ashinkailepas kermadecensis. Lineage (NCBI taxonomy): Eukaryota > Metazoa > Arthropoda > Thecostraca > Neolepadidae > Ashinkailepas > Ashinkailepas kermadecensis. Next base: position 53,337 of record JAOTOM010001814.1, on the reverse strand, counting down.
AAGGTCGCCAAGCGTTGTACCACCCAGCACCCAGAGAGCGTCGTACCACCCAGCCAGGGATGTTGTTTTATATACTTTTGAAGGGGCAAGTGCCCCCTCAATATTGGCTTTGCCCCCTTTAATTTCAACCTATAATATGGGACCCTATGGAGTGTGCCCCCACAATCCATTTGGGCTCACCCATTACCTTCATGTATTTCCCCCCCCCCCCCAATAATTTTCAGGAATCAACATCCGTGCACCCAGCGCTGCACCTCCCAGCACCCAGAGTGCGGTGTACCGCTCAGCACCCAGAGTGCGGTGTACCGCTCAGCACCCAGAATGCGGTGTACCACTCAGCACCCAGAGTGCGGTGTACCGCTCAGCACCCAGAGTGCGGTGTACCACTCAGCACCCAGAGTGCGGTGTACCACTCAGCACCCAGAGTGCGGTGTACCACTCAGCACCCCAGAGTGCGGTGTACCACTCAGCACCCGGAGTGCGGTGTACCACTCAGCACCCAGAGTGCGGTGTACCACTCAGCACCCAAAGTGCGGTATACCGCTCAGCACCCAGAATGCGGTGTACCACTCAGCACCCAGAGTGCGGTGTACCACTCAGCACCCAGAGTGCGGTGTACCACCCAACGGTCCAACCAAGTACTGCATCGCTCGACCAGTCACCGCCGGCCTGGATGACAGTTGTCCACAGTCAGCACTCGTCACGTCTGAGCCACCGACCGACTCGGCTGGGCCACCGGCCGACTCGGCTGAGCCACCGACCGACTCGGCTGAGCCACCGACCGCCGGCTGAGCCACCGGCCGACTCGGCTGAGCCACCGGCCGACTCGGCTGAGCCACCGGCCGACTCGGCTGAGCCACCGACCGACTCGGCTGAGCCACCGGCCGACTCGGCTGAGCCACCGGCCGACTCGGCTGAGCCACCGGCCGACTCGGCTGAGCCACCGACCGACTCGGCTGAGCCACCGGCCGACTCGGCTGAGCCACCGACCGACTCGGCTGAGCCACCGACCGACTCGGCTGAGCCACCGGCCGACTCGGCTGAGCCACCGGCCGACTCGGCTGAGCCACCGACCGACTCGGCTGAGCCACCGGCCGACTCGGCTGAGCCACCGACCGACTCGGCTGAGCCACCGGCCGACTCGGCTGAGCCACCGGCCGACTCGGCTGCAGCTCGGGTTACGTTCAGCATCACCTTTGAGCTGCTGATCGGTCCTTGAGCTCCTCCTTGACATCCGAACTAAGCTATAGCAACGCAAGGCTGATATCGTCTGCTTCACTGAGACTAATCTTAAGTCCGGCAGCCAGACCGTCTCATCAATGTTCACGGATATTGCGACTTCAGACGAGACAGAGACATCGGCCACAAGAGGACTGCAGGTGGTGTCGCCACGTCATCTTCACTCTACAAAATCGCTCAAAGCACCAGCTCATCTTCGCTGAACCATCACTTCATTTTTAACCGCTAGAAGCTCGCTTCAAGTACCACTCATTACTCCAAGACCATCACGGCTCTCCACATCATCATCAGTCCACACACACACACGCCAACTCAGTACACAACTCACCAACCTTCAATACAACACCCATACGCACATCATGCACACAAGAAACAGCCTACATCACCACCTGGTGGCAACCTGATTAAACCCCACCCTTTCCTCCCACGCACTCGCTCTCACATTCGTCGCGGATGCTTCACGCTCGTCACACGAACATACATCAATCATACCAACGATGGAGTTTCAGCAACATAGTAAGTCAGCACGCTACAGTACTATGGTGTGGTGGTGTGTTTGGTACTGTGATACCGCAGTGTGACGTAATCACCTTATTGGGTCGGTAGGACTGTGGTGTGATGCCACCAGCTGGTGGGCCGGTATTGCGGTGTGACGTCACCACCTGATAAGGTCAATGGCACTGTAGTACTGTGGTGTGGTGTGGTGGGGTCGGTGGTGCTGTAGTACTGTGGTGTGGTGTGGTGTGGTGGGGTCGGTGGTGCTGTAGTACTGTGGTGTGGTGTGGTGGGGTCGGTGGTGCTGTAGTACTGTGGTGTGGTGTGGTGGGGTCGGTGGTGCTGTAGTACTGTGGTGTGGTGTGGTGTGGTGGGGTCGGTGGTGCTGTAGTACTGTGGTGTGGTGTGGTGGGGTCGGTGGAACTGTAGTACTGTGGTGTGGTGTGGTGGGGTCGGTGGTGCTGTAGTACTGTGGTGTGGTGTGGTGGGGTCGGTGGTGCTGTAGTACTGTGGTGTGGTGTGGTGGGGTCGGTGGTGCTGTAGTACTGTGGTGTGGTGTGGTGGGGTCGGTGGTGCTGTAGTACTGTGGTGTGGTGGGGTCGGTGGTGCTGTAGTACTGTGGTGTGGTGTGGTGTGGTCGGTCGTGCTGTAGTACTGTGGTGTGGTGTGGTGGGGTCGGTGGTGCTGTAGTACTGTGGTGTAGTGTGGTGTGGTCGGTCGTGGTCTGTAGTACTGTGGTGTGGTGTGGTGCCGTGGGGTCGGTGGTGCTGTAGTACTGTGGTATGGTGTAGTGGGGTCGGTCGTGCTGTAGTACTGTGGTGTGGTGTGGTGGGGTCGGTGGTGCTGTAGTACTGTGTTATGGTGTGGTGGGGTCGGTGGTGCTGTAGTACTGTGGTGTGGTGTGGTGTGGTGGGGTCGGTGAAGCTGCAGTGTGACGTCACCACCCGGTGAGGTCGATGGCTGGTCAGTCAGCTCGGCTCTGCTGGCAGCACCGTTTGCCGGCCGGCCGACGGCCCGGTCACGCCCGACTGCGTCGGTACCGCCGAACGGCACACCAGCCGGAGGCTCCAGCTGACCGTGACCACCGAGTGAGCACTGCGCTTAGCGATACGTCACACACCCAGTCGGAAGGGAGCACTCCAAAACACGGAAATGGCTGTCTGTTTTGGGTCGATCTCCGCAGGCATGTGGCTCTTTACTCGTGAGTAATTGCTAGTCGGTTAATAAATGAACACACTGGATAGTTTCATGTTACATTTTTACCGTAATAGGTTCTATCATCTAAATCATCTAAATATTGAACGTATGGCAAAACTTCAACTAAAAAGTGTGGAAATGAACACCCAGTAACAGCCAGTATCTACTCGAAGACTATTATGTTGCTACCGAAATGGGGCGAGCAACGCAAGATTTTACCTTTTGGGTGGCAAGCACTGTGTTGTCGTTTTATCTATTGTTCAATTGTTTTCCAGGAATATGCTAAGCATCATAAGTCTGCAACTAGCGCTGCGTACTTAATTATGCTCAGCATGGGTGTAGTCACGGTTTTGAAATATGGGGGAGGGGGCAAACCATGGACGCGGTAAGTTTGGACAGGATAGAGAGGTAGCTCCCTCCCCCCAAGAAAAAGATCCTCGTATTTCAGCCACTTAATTTGTATGGTTTGGTTTTTATATTTACCGTTGTTAAAATTGGTATTTTGGGGACAAAAAGTTCCGCCAAAACTAACAAGCTTCACTCCTTGTCACTGCCTATAAACACCCAGCTCTATGTCGTACGTGCTGGGACCGATTCACAATCACCACAGAGCAACACTGTAATTACGTCAAACCTTGCCCTTTTGTAGCAGCAAAACAAAAAATATTGGACGATGGTTTTGTTGCAAGAGATATGGACTTACACTAACCTTCCACCATGCTTTCCTGTTTTACAGGGACACATTTCGGTGCACTGACAACCAGGGGCGGATAAAGGGTGTGGCACTGGGAGCATGTGACCCCCACCCCCATGGAAGGTGGCGTCCCTCCGGCCGGGAATAGGCGCCCCTGTGAGAAGGTTGGAGTGTATCCCGTCGAATTTTTCAGCCAGAGGTGCCCCTCTGAAAGAAAAAGGCGCCACCTTGGAAGGAAAATCACCCCTATTGGAAGGCCCGAGTGCACCACCGCCTCTAATTTTTCCGCTAGAGACGCCCCTTCAGGTACTTTCACAGTGGCGTCCCTCAAAAGAAATGGCGCCCCTCCAGACAAGTGTCCCCCATGACAATTCCTGGATCCACCCCTGATTACAACATTGTTCTCTCACGGTTATGAACTCTGGCTCGTTATAGGATCGTGCGCATTCACGTGTCTCTTGTAAATTTGATAACTTCCTTGGAGCCATCAGAGGAAAGCGGACAACCTAAAAATCGGTTCTATATTTGATATGTCCGGAACAGCAATGTGGCAGTGTAAATAAAAAACCAGTAACCAGAGCGCCATCCTGGCGGGCTATGACGGATTTATCGGGGAGCTCCTAGTCATGTAGGATATGAGTGCCTGCTATCACAACAGTTGCAAACAAAAAGAGATTTGCTCCTATTCCTATTACACTCAATCATTGTACCACACCGGACCTTCGACACATTCGATATTATGTCGATATCGTAACCCTCCCCGTCATTCCCCAGACGGCGCGGCTTAACTTTCTGATACCGTACGGCAAGCCCCATCGAATGACACCCACATAATGCAAATTGAAGCCATACCGACGAAGCGCGAGGACTTCGAAAAATTAAAACTAACCTTTGACCTGGAAGTTTGACCTAACATGTCCCGGTTCGAAATGTTATTCTAGGGTTACCCATGGTCTATCTCTTCCTACCAAATATGGGTAGCTTTGAGAGAAACGAAGAAACACGGGTTCGCCGAAGAAACGAGTTCGACCTTTGACCTTAAAATTAATTGGATCTCTTAACAGTTTGCTAGAGTACCTCACGGAACGTCGGATGACACCCACGTTATGCAAATTGAAGCAATAATGATGAGGCGCGAGGACTTCGAACAACTTAAGCCAGCCCTGGATCTTGTGGGTTGACATTGACATGTACTAGTTTGAAATGTTACTCGAGGTTCACCACGGGCTATTGCTTGATATCAGATGTGTGTAGGTTAGGATGAATAAAAATGTGAGACGCCGAAGGAATCGGCTTGACATTTGCGTTTAAAATTAGTTCGATTTCTTAACTTTATAACACGGCAGAACAACCCACGTCGAATGACACCCACCTGGTGCAAATTGAACACAGAGCGATGAATCGCGAGGACTTGGAAAATTTCAAACTAACCTTTGGCCTTGAGGTTTGACCTTGACATATCCCAGTTTCAAAATGTTACTCGAGGGCTCACTATGGGCGACCGCTTGATAGTGGATCTGGGTATAGGCTTGGGCGAAAACCAAAACATGTGAAGCGACCGAAGAAATCAGCTTGAATTTTGACCGTCGAGACTATTTCGAATTATTAACTTTCTGATACCGCACAACAAGCGACGTCGAATGACATCCATTTTCTGCAAATTGAAGCCACAGCGACGAAACGCGAGGTCATCGAAGAACTCAATCAAACCTTTGACCCTGACATGTCCCGGTTTGAAATGCTACTGGAGTGTTCACGACGGGCTATCGCTTGATACCAGATTTTGGTAGGTTTGAGCGAGAAAAAAATTCGAGGCGACCGAGTGATTCGCTTCGCCTCTGACCTTAAAAAATAATTCAGTTGCTGAACTTTCAGATATCGCGTAACAAGCGACGTCGAATGACGGCAATTTAACGGAATTTGAAGCGATAACGACCGAACCTTGTGTTCGGTCGCTATCGCTTCAATATCCACATCTAATAAATCAAGGTAACGATTGACCTTGAAGTTTCACCTTGACATGTCCCGGTCTGAAATGTTACGGAATAATTCACCACGGGTTATCGCTGCTTCATACCAGATTTTAGCAGATTTGGGTGAAAACGAAAACAAATGCGAGGCGACCGAAGAAACCGGTTTGCATTTGACCGTTAAAGTGGTCATGTGATACCTATGTACTTACTTTCAGCGTCTTCGGTACAGACAGAAGCAGTTGTGGTAATATATTTTAACAATCATAAACTCATCGCTGAATGCCAATACCAACACAAATACGTCTCTGTCGAACTGGTCGCTGAATATGAAAACGAATACGACGTTAACTTGACGTACGTGTTTAAGGATGCGCAAGACGCCCCTCCATGGTCTTGAAGATACCCAAGAACACCTAGAGTCATGTTTATTCAAGATATATCGACATATGAGCAGGGGAAGGCAACCTAAGGCCTTGCCATAATGCAAATTTGGTACATCGCAAAACACAATTATCCACCAAAGCGAAAATACAAGATGGTCAAAGTTCATGTTGTTCAAGAATGGCCTAGAAGCAGACATTTCTAACGTTTGCTGATTTACCACTGGGAGATTGTGTGACGACAGATAACCTGTGAAGCCCGTTGATGGGCTAGATCGGCTCCTAGAAATTTTGGTGATTTTCTTGCACAGCTATTTTCACTATATAAATGATTAAGTATAATTTTGCGGCGAGCATACACAGGTATTTTAGTAGCCTAGGCTTGGGCTTGGGAGCTTGGGCTTGGGCTTAGCTAGCTTGGGCTTGGGAGCTTGGGCTTAGCTTGGGCTTTGGAGGACACGAAATGTTTTTTTTAATTATATAAATTTCATCCGAGTTCTTGCTGGGGTGGCTTTATGAACCAGGGTCCTATTGCTAAGCAGCTTGTTGCGTGAACCCTGGCCCCACCACCCGGTCCATGAATTCCAGTTCAACGGCAAAATTTTAACCGAAAGTTTAACGTGCCGTCAATGCACCGACACGGCCGCCCGATAGCTCGTTCCCACCCTTATTGGACCAGCTGCCAACTGACCCTGAATGCGAGCGCGCGAAGCGACTCGAGCCCTGTGTCGCCAGGACATGGGAGACCAGAGCAGGCCAGCGCTCTATCCAACTGCGCTACCGGGACGGCAGTTGAGGGGGATAAATAGCCACTTTTCAGAAATTGTGTGGGGGACATGTCCCCCAGCCCCCCAGAGATTACACCCATGATGCTTAGTGTAGCATGTTGTAATTGTGTAGTGCGTTTGCTTCAAACATCAAAACTGAGCCGCCACAGTAAAACGATCAAGAAGGAAGGAATAATGGGCGGCGTGATCTAGAAAGAGCATCAGTTTGCTGCACGCACATTGGATGTCGGAGTTCCCACTTAAAATAGTTTTGACACGGCGGTATTCAAAGGAAGCACCTGTCAGCGGGCTGTGTAAACAATGCTGCATCAAAATACAAACATTTGTGATAGATCATTTTCATGGGCGTCGCTCCGGATATCGGATAGGTGGTGGGGAGAAGTTTTTATGTCCATTTTTTCCATGCAGCGCCGTATGTGTAATGCTAAATTTCACGAAGTTTAAGAGACGAGCCCCCGCTGTGGCGACGCCTATTGCCCTTCTCAGCTCTCTTCGCGGGTATTCTTGTATCTCCATCCCTAAATTACGCTGTTGTAGGTGTGCCATGTGAGATAGATGACACGTTACATCTGTGTTACTCCTGATCAGTGGACACGTTAATTATTGTGCTCCTGCATGTCCAGCGGCACCGCAACACTTGTCCACCATTACCTCTTTACAGCAACACGTGCCCAGTACTTGCTCTTTACAGCTACACGTGCCCAACGTTGCCTCTTTACAGCAAACAAATGCCCAACACTGCTTCTTTACAGCAACGCATGCCCAACACTGCCTCTTTACAGCAACGCATGCCCAACATTGCCTCTGTACAGCAACACACGCCCGATACAGAGAATCTCTTCACAGTAACACATGTCCAACACTGCCCCTTTTCAGCAAACCTCTGTCGCTGCTCCATTTTAGGTGCAGGTATTCACACTATATTGAGCTATTTTAGTTGTGATGAAACAACTTCGTAATGTACCAAGCTATGCATGTGCATGGAAGAGAACCGATAATTAAACGAGTCGACAAGTGTCATCCGAAACTCGATCCAGAGGCCGAATGTCTGTGCAAATCATAGCTGTCGGAGAACTGCAGGGGATATGTGGCTCTAGGCCGCATTCATTATGTAACTTAGGTGTTGGTGTTATTTATACCGTTTTGATATGTTGTTGATTCTTCGATGACATGTTCCATAATCTCTTCTAGATGCAATATGAGGTCCCATGAACTTTCTCCCATCTCCACTACCACTCATGTGGGGAAGCTTCATAATTGCTGCATGCAAACTGAAAACTAGCTACAATATGTACTTGAGGCGTAGATAGCGATCAGCTTTATCGCGAAGCTGTACCCCGAGTTCTCGGTTGATAATGCACGTGTCTTTCACGGGCGTCATTGCGTGTTGGTGGTCTTCTGCGATTTTTGCGATAATACAAATGACCGACTTGAAGGAGCGGCATGCTGGCTGGCATAAAATTTTGCCTTAAGCCTGGCAAAGCTGCGTTGGACAGCAATCGCATGCATAATCCTCGCTCGGCCGTGGGTGGAAATCACCCCAGTCGGTTTTTCCATGTCCATGATATTAGCAACGAATTCGCATTCGCATTCAGCATCCTATTCGCATAATGTCCGATTTCGCTCATATTTTCAGGATATGATCTTTGTCGCTTACCGAAGGAAGGCAAGCAGCAATTATTCAGTAGGACAAGTAATTTGATCTCCAGAGGTCAAGAAAGGTAATTCTTGTCAAATACAGGTATCGCATAAAAGTAAAAGTAAAAGTCACTTAGCCGAATGATTACAACGCCTGGATGTCCACTGCCCATCAAAGATGCAGCACATCCAATTACGTGACCTTCAATGTCACAGTTTGATTTCAGGTCACCAAGGTTGGTTTTGCTAATGCACTGTATATTTTTACGGGGTACCGAATAAAGTTCGTAAAACGTTGGATATACCTGATTTTTGTTAAGGAAATAGTCTACATAGCACGTACATAGACTGTCCATAATAGCCACTGTATGTGGAGGGCATGCATAGTAAAATAAAATAAAAATAGAGCACATCGAACAACATGACCCACCACGGTCATTGATTCATCCCCGGTCGCAAAAAAATGCCCAAAAATAGTAAGTACGTCAATTTCTTGTGTACCTGATAATTTCCGCAATATTTTACTTGCACCATGAATTAGTTGGTCGGTTATTTTGGCTTAGGGGTGCATCGACTGCGTTGGTCATACAGCGCCCAGGCACCATGAATTAACACACAGCCATTGGGTATGGCTCATGGATGGCTCACACAGTCATTGGGTATGGCTCATAACCTCTATCGATGACGCATTTCATCAGGTAGCACTTGTGTCCCATTGCGCAACGCATGCAGAAACGCATTCACCAATATCTTCCGTTTCGTCTGAAAATTGGACACAACCTTCGCAGTCGTATCCGTACATGCACCAAGACACGACTTTTTTTGCTTGTTACGACGAACCCTTTCACCTACCGAGGCTAAAAGGACGAGGTTAAATTTTGGATATCGCATAACTTGCCGGATAATTCACTTATTGGAATGATTCAAACGCATATGCAACCACTATCAAGGTGGCATGCAGCACATCAAATCACCTGGCCACTTAAGGTCACCATTTGACCTCAGGTCAACGAATAGTTTAACATTACGCTCTATGGGAAAATTACGGGGTACCGAATAACATCTTCCTGAATGCATTCATCCGATAGATATTAGCGTCGAATAATCTCCCACCGAGCAAGGAAGCAGCATATCCGAGCATGTGACCTTCAAGGTCAACGTTTGATCTCAGGTCAGGATTGGTGACATTCAGAAAATTAAAGTGGTCCACTGGGGTACCGTATGTGGACTAAACGGAGCATTAAGTGCAGACCATCTTAACACTGAAACATGCACGGTCAATACAAGAAACAGCACACGGCGTGGCCTGACTCCGTAATTTTCTCAAAGTGCGTAATGCTAAAGTTTTCGTTGATCTGAGGTCAAATGGTGGCCTAAAGTGACTAGATTATTTCGTGTGCTGCATGCCACCTTGATAGCGGTTGCACAAGCGATTGCATCATTCCAATAAGTGAATTATCCGGCAAGCTATGCGGTATCCCAGATTTGATCTCGTTGACCTTTCGGCCTCCGCAGGTGAAAGAGTTTGTCGTAGCAAAATTCGTGTCGTGGTGCATGTACGGGTTCGGCTGCGAAGGTTCCGTCAAATTTTCAGACGAATCGGAGAATATTGGTGAATGCGTTTCTGAATGCCTTGCTGAGTGGGATGCTAGTGCTACCTGATGAAATGTGTCACCGATAGAGGTCAGGTAACGCAATGTGCAGTTTCTTGCATCGATTGTGCATGTATCAGTGTTAAGATAGTCTACATTTGGTGCTGTGTTTGGCCAACATTCGGTACCCCAGTGGACCACTTCTGTTTCTGAATTTCATCAATCCTGACCTCATGTCAAACGTTGACCTTGAAGGCCACATGTTCTGATGTGCTGCTTCTTTGCTCGGTGGGAGATTATTCGACGCTAATATCCATCCGATAAATGTATCCAGGAAGATGTTATTCGGTACCCCGTAATTTTCCCTAGGACGCAATGTTAGTGTTTATCTTGGCCCGAGTTAAAAATTAACCTTGAAGGTGACATGCTTGGATTTGCTGCTTTCTTGCCCGTTGGGAGATTATTCGGGGCTGATGCCCATCCGATGAATGTATTTTTGGAAGATATTATTGGATACCCCATAGACGGCAATAGCGCAAGGTTAAAACTACGTTTTGTGAACATGGGTCAAACTTTGAGATTGTACATCATACGCTTGAATGTGCTGCATCCATAATTGATGGCCAAAGTCTGTGTGTTAATTCATGGTGCCGATTAAAATATTGCGGAAATTATCAGGTATTCAAGAATTTGGCATAATTACTATTTTGGATATTATTGGTGAACGGGGATGAATCGGTGACCGTGACGGGTCATGTTATTCGATGTGCTCTATGTACGTGCCATGTAGACTATTACCTGCAAAAATCAGATATTTCCGATGCGTCACCATGACTTTATTCGGTACCCCGTAAATAGGTATAGTACATGTGTAAAACCAACCATGGTGACATCAGGTCAAACAGTGACATTGACGTTTGCGTAATTCGATGTGCCGAACCTTTGAATGGCGGCGGACACCTAGACGCGGCATCATTCGGCTAAGTGAAATATTTGACTTTTATTCCGTACCCCGTTTTTGACACGAATGACATTTCTTGACCTTTGGAGATCAAATTGCTTGTCCTACTGAATAATTGTTAATTGTTGTCTTGCTTTGGCAAGGGACAAAGATCATATCCTGAAAATGTGAAGGAAATCGGAGAGTAAGCGAATAGGATGCTGAATGCAAATGCGAATGCGTTACTAATATGATGGACATGGTTTTTCCGCTATCGCGCCCTGGTGAAAACATTATGGTCAATACCATGCATCACACCAAACCTGAACATAACACAGGATATTTTATTAGCCCCACAATTCCACCCACTACACGCTAAAGGGGCTATAACAAACAACCTGAATATACTGCCTATGCTACATGCATTTAGCAACTTTATGTTCGAAGTTTCTGTGGCTCCAAATTTGGGGAAACATTCCCTTTTCATAGTTGACATAGGCATTCCAGCTCTCGGGCTGGCTCTCTCATGTCTTCACGTCTTCCCTCTGCCACTCTCACTATCTTCCCTTACCAGCCCTCAAGGTGGACGTCTTCAGGTCTCAAGGGCCCTTTCCATGCTGTTACATGCTGTTAGATACGTTTCTATTTTCATCGGTTATATCTCTGCCCCTCATGGCGGTCGCCTGGAGGGCCCATCGGACTCGCCAGGTGGCAGGTGCCCCTGCACCCCCTGGAAACGCCACTGATTTTTCATAGTCCTGGGTCCCTCCATGGGCTTAGAGGCCCTTTACGCAACACCGGGAACCCTCCGCTTCGGCCTGGATCATCTCAGTAGATCGGGGGCCTCTTTATCGGCCTGAGGCCCGCTGTCAGCTCTGAGCCCCTCTTCATCAGCATGAGCCAAAGCCGACCCAGTGGCTCTGCACGTTCGGCCCGTGGCCCCCATCAGTCGGCTCAAGAACCCTCTCTTTTACAGCTCAGGATACTCTTCGTCCGGCCAGAGTCCCCTCTTCAAAAGCTTGGGCCTCCTCTATCAGGCAAAATATCCCATGTGCGGTTTCTGCCCCCATTGACCCAGGGGCCCTTCATACCGGCTGTGGGCTTTCTCCGACGTCGACTTTGGTCTGTGGTCCTCCCGCGACTGGGGATCCTCTCCGTTGGCATAGGGGCCCTCCTTAGCGATCCAGAGACTCCTCTGTCAGTCCGGAGACCCACTGTCAACAGCTTGCCCCCTCCATCAGGCCAGGGCCCTTGTACGGCTTGGACCCTATCCGTCGATCAGGGGCCCTTTCTGACGGCCCCAGGTCCTCTCCAGAAACTAGGGCCCCTCCATCGTCGCAGAGTCCTCTTTGACGGCCCAAGGCCTTTGCCGGCAAGCCGGAGGACTCTTTTCAAACGCTTGAGCCCAGTCCATCGGGTCAAGATGACCTTTTCTTCGGCCTGGGCTCCGCCTACAGCCCAGGGGCCTTCATATTGGCTCGGGTGGACGTGTCCCCTTCCTCCATAGCGGCGCTGCCCATGATTTTGAACGAAAGCTATAAGTTGCGTGCTGGATGACCCTACCTGATCAGCACCTATGCCAAGCAGAGCTGACTGCGTGAAGCCCTGGCGAACCAGCCCGTCTGAGGGCGCCACGGGCGAACTGCTGCCGCGGTGTGTGACAACGCTGAGGCGAGACTCGCTGACATGGTCCGGTATTATCTGGCTACCTGCCAACTTATCACCCTATACCAGACCCTCCTCTTGGTCACACAGTCTCGGCACAACAGGATATACGAAAGGACGAGTCTAACAACTAGGCAAACAGGCCGGCTTTATGCGATTTTAGGAAAATGTACGCAAGGACAAATGTACGTACGGCAGATGTACGGAAGCAAATGTACGTATGCGCAAAAGTGCGTATGGCAGATGCACGCAACCGCAGATACATGAAAGTGCAAAAGTTCGTAAGTACTTTTATCGATTATTATCGATTAATTTATTTAAGCGGAAAATGCGTAAGCGTAAATGTACGGATGCTCAAATGTACGCAATTACAAATGTACGTAAGCGTAAAAATATTTCAACGCGAATGTACGTAGGCGCAAATATACGTACATGGAAATGCACGTAAACGCAAATGTGCGTAAGCGGAAATGTGCGTAAGCGGAAATGTGCGTAAGCGCACAACTATGTAAGCGCAAATGAACGTATGGTATATATATATATATATATATATATATATATATATATATATATATATATATATATATATATATATATATGTATATATATATATATAGCAAAATGTACGTAAACGAAAAGGTATGTATGCGTAAATGTACGTACATTGGCTCATGCGTACACTTGCGCATACGTACTTTTGCGCATACGCACATTTGCGCTTACGTACATTTGCGTAATCGTACGTTTGCGCTTACGTATATTTGCGCATACGTACATTTGTCACACGTACATTTGTCGTACGTAAATCTGCGCTTACGTACATTTGCCATACGTATATCTGCGCTTACGTACCGCGCTTACATCTGTCATGCGAACATCTGCGCCTACGTACATTTGCGTAGGTACATTTGCCATACGTACATTTGCCATACGTACATTTAGGTACGTGCATCTGCCATACGTACATTTGCTTTACGTATATTTGTCCGGTTACCGCTTTATGCTCCAGGTTTCCCTTTTTGTGGCTGAATGGCAGTGATTCATTGCTGGGCATAGAGAATCATGCGAGAAAGAACACGTGCGATGTGCTCCAAAAGAACACCAAAGAAGGGAATATGAATGGGGAATTAATGTTCAAAGCAGAGCTGTGAGGAAGCCGGTCCCACGGCACTCCTCCCTTGTCCCACGCTTCTCACGCTTGCTAGCACGCCCATATAGGTTAACTGCAATTATTAATAAACTATTGTAAACGCGTATGCCGAAGCACCTATATAATGGCATGAGTCTTCACCTCAGGGACTCGAATGGTATAAAGCACCTACATAGTGACATGAGTCTTCATCCCAGGGACTCGAATGGTATGAAGCACCCGCATAGTGAATTGAGTCTTCACCTCAGGGACTCGAATGGTATGAAGCACCTACATAGTGACATGAGTCTTCACATCAAGGACTCGAATGGTATGAAGCACCCACATAGTGACATGAGTCTTCACCCCAGGGACTCGAATGGCATGAAGCACCCACATAGTGAATTGAGTCTTCACCTCAGGGACTCGAATGGTATGAAGCACCTACATAATGGCATGAGTCTTCACCTCAGGGACTCGAATGGTATAAAGCACCTACATAGTGACATGAGTCTTCACCTCAGGGACTCGAATAGCATGAAGCACCTACATAGTGACATGAGTCTTCACATCAAGGACTCGAATGGTATGAGGCACTTACATAGTGACATGAGTCTTCACCTCAGGGACTCGAATAGTATGAAACACCTACTTAGTGACATGAGTCTTCGCCACAGGGACTCAAATAGTATGTGACATGGAGGGTGCATTACCCCTCTAGTGCACTGAAAATTTCATGATTTGAAGGAGAATATCGCCTAAGGTAACAAAATTCCTCATTTCGCGCATATTTCTGGAACACTTACCATTCAAGTGGAAAATTATTAAACGGGTTTCTGCTCCACCTCTGCTTTTACTATAAACCAGTGTGAAAACTCGCAATATATTTATATGCACGTGCACATGAGTTCATTGCGAATTTAAAGCCCCCAATCAGGGGTTCCGCATCGGCACCATATTTTGATCTTTGGGCACCGGTGGCGCCACGAGACTTCAATAGAAGGGAACACATGGGCCGATCCAACAATTCAAATGGGCAAGGCGGGGGTGGTAGTGGTAATTGGGCTCTTTTACGACGCATCCGACTGCTGGGTCACATAGCATCGCCAACCTCTCGCGCCGGTTGGTCGCGGGTAGACTCGGTATTGCCGCCGGTTCTAAGATTTGAACCCAGCAAGGCAAGTATTCATCTGGAGGGTGGCCTTCAGTACCTAAGTATTTTCCTGTCGGGTGCGCCTTTTCCTGCTTTCAGTCTTCACAGGAAATTCATCGAACTGGGGGGGGGGGGTCACTCTAGCCTTTCTGAATGGAGGAATCTTCCCGGCCAGAGGAACGTCATACTTCCACAGAGGCAAGGGTGTCAGACCTTGCATGCGCTAAGAGAGAAACTGGCCCCTCCAATCATTAATTTGGCCCCTCAATCAAACCGAAGCTTATCATTGAGCTTATGTAGGAACCCTTCCAGAACGCTACAGTGCATCCTAGTGGCGCAGCCAGGATTTTCTTAAGGGGGGCCAGCCAAAAGAATCGTTGTGAAAGAGAGAATGCTTTCAGCGCGCGAAGCGCACGGAAAATTTTCAACTTTCAGAGATTAAAATCTCAAAATTTGTTGTTTCATCTAGTGCATTTATGGTTCATGGGGGAGCGGGGAGGAGGAGCTGAGTCCTCGGGCCCCCCTTGCTACGCCTCTGGCGAACCATCTCCACCCCGCCCCCTCCCGCTCAACGAGTGTTTTGTTCCGCCGATGTCGCCCCTCTCCGGAGAATAGTGTCATTAAACACATCAATTTCCCCCCAATTAAGTTCACAAAGCGATACATATGCAGAGGGCACAAGGGGGGGGGGGGCATTCCTCAGTGCTCTCTCCCTGTATCCGCCCCTGGGAGGACGTGAGGTTCACCACTTCCACGCAACACCAATAGTTGCTATGCTAAGCTTCTCGACCTATGAGGACGCATCCCCCGTCCCCTTCCTTCGGCGCCGCACGTGGTTTCAGGATTTTCTTTCCATGCAATGACCATAAGCTGGATCGTTAAATGTGAACAACATTGAGAGAGGGGCTAGAGGCTGCCATCCCCACCCTGAGCTACAGCAGAGCCACACCACCAGTCACAGGAAATGAGATGACCACCCACACGGCGCGCTCACCTGCTTCTCGCTCCAATGCCGCCGAACATGCTGGACCCAGCGTGCCCGTGCCGGCGTGCGAGCGCGCCGCCCAGTTGGCCGTACTTGGGCCGCCCTGTCTGCCCGTGCACTGAGCACGCTGCACGCTGCACCGTGCACTGTCGGCTGTGGCACGTCACACGGGCCGGCGGTGGCCGTCACACGGGCGGACCACGGCGTGACGCCCGGCTGCCCGTCCATCTGTCACAGTCGAGCGGCCGCCGTCCACCGGCGCCGTCACCGCCGTCGGTGGAGCCGCTCATTGGCTGTGGCCGGCCGGTGGAGTCGTGGGGCGGCGGTCATCCACCGGCACCGGTCAGCACGGCCGCCGCCGCCGCCGCCGGCCCCTGCACGCTGTGCCAGTGGTCTGCCGCTGTTGTCGCTGTTGTCGGCGGCGGTCATCCACCGGCACCGGCCAGCACGGCCGCCGCCGCCGCCGGCCCCTGCACGCTGTGTCAGTGGTCTGCCGCTGTTGTCGCTGTTATACTCTGGTCTGTCGTGTGGCGGTCAGCGTCTCCCGCTGTGGTCTGCCGCTGTTGTCGCTGTTATACCCTGGTCTGTCGTGTGGCGGTCAGCGTCTCCCGCTGTGGTCTGCCGCTGTTGTCGCTGTTATACCCTGGTCTGTCGTGTGGCGGTCAGCGTCTCCCGCTGTGGTCTGCCGCTGTTGTCGCTGTTATACTCTGGTCTGTCGTGGCGGTCGCGTCTCCCGCTGTGGTCTGCCGCTGTTGTCGCTGTTATACTCTGGTCTGTCGTGTGGCGGTCAGCGTCTCCCGCTGTGGTCTGCCGCTGTTGTCGCTGTTATACTCTGGTCTGTCGTGTGGCGGTCAGCGTCTCCCGCTGTGGTCTGCCGCTGTTGTCGCTGTTATACTCTGGTCTGTCGTGTGGCGGTCAGCGTCTCCCGCTGTGGTCTGCCGCTGTTGTCGCTGTTACACTCTGGTCTGTCGTGTGGCGGTCAGCGTCTCCCGCTGTGGTCTGCCGCTGTTGTCGCTGTTACACTCTGGTCTGTCGTGTGGCGGTCAGCGTCTCCCGCTGTGGTCTGCCGCTGTTGTCGCTGTTATACTCTGGTCTGTCGTGTGGCGGTCAGCGTCTCCCGCTGTGGTCTGCCGCTGTTGTCGCTGTTATACTCTGGTCTGTCGTGTGGCGGTCAGCGTCTCCCGCTGTGGTCTGCCGCTGTTGTCGCTGTTACACTCTGGTCTGTCGTGTGGCGGTCAGCGTCTCCCGCTGTGGTCTGCCGCTGTTGTCGCTGTTATACTCTGGTCTGTCGTGTGGCGGTCAGCGTCTCCCGCTGTGGTCTGCCGCTGTTGTCGCTGTTACACTCTGGTCTGTCGTGTGGCGGTCAGCGTCTCCCGCTGTGGTCTGCCGCTGTTGTCGCTGTTACACTCTGGTCTGTCGTGTGGCGGTCAGCGTCTCCCGCTGTGGTCTGCCGCTGTTGTCGCTGTTACACTCTGGTCTGTCGTGTGGCGGTCAGCGTCTCCCGCTGTGGTCTGCCGCTGTTGTCGCTGTTACACTCTGGTCTGTCGTGTGGCGGTCAGCGTCTCCCGCTGTGGTCTGCCGCTGTTGTCGCTGTTACACTCTGGTCTGTCGTGTGGCGGTCAGCGTCTCCCGCTGTGGTCTGCCGCTGTTGTCGCTGTTACACTCTGGTCTGTCGTGTGGCGGTCAGCGTCTCCCGCTGTGGTCTGCCGCTGTTGTCGCTGTTACACTCTGGTCTGTCGTGTGGCGGTCAGCGTCTCCCGCTGTGGTCTGCCGCTGTTGTCGCTGTTACACTCTGGTCTGTCGTGTGGCGGTCAGCGTCTCCCGCTGTGGTCTGCCGCTGTTGTCGCTGTTACACTCTGGTCTGTCGTGTGGCGGTCAGCGTCTCCCGCTGTGGTCTGCCGCTGTTGTCGCTGTTACACTCTGGTCTGTCGTGTGGCGGTCAGCGTCTCCCGCTGTGGTCTGCCGCTGTTGTCGCTGTTACACTCTGGTCTGTCGTGTGGCGGTCAGCGTCTCCCGCTGTGGTCTGCCGCTGTTGTCGCTGTTATACTCTGGTCTGTCGTGTGGCGGTCAGCGTCTCCCGCTGTGGTCTGCCGCTGTTGTCGCTGTTACACTCTGGTCTGTCGTGTGGCGGTCAGCGTCTCCCGCTGTGGTCTGCCGCTGTTGTCGCTGTTACACTCTGGTCTGTCGTGTGGCGGTCAGCGTCTCCCGCTGTGGTCTGCCGCTGTTGTCGCTGTTATACTCTGGTCTGTCGTGTACTGGTGTCGGTCAGCGTCTCCCGCTGTGGTCTGCCGCTGTTGTCGCTGTTATACTCTGGTCTGTCGTGTGGCGGTCAGCGTCTCCCGCTGTGGTCTGCCGCTGTTGTCGCTGTTATACCCTGGTCTGTCGTGTGGCGGTCAGCGTCTCCCGCTGTGGTCTGCCGCTGTTGTCGCTGTTATACTCTGGTCTGTCGTGTGGCGGTCAGCGTCTCCCGCTGTGGTCTGCCGCTGTTGTCGCTGTTATACTCTGGTCTGTCGTGTGGCGGTCAGCGTCTCCCGCTGTGGTCTGCCGCTGTTGTCGCTGTTATACTCTGGTCTGTCGTGTGGCGGTCAGCGTCTCCCGCTGTGGTCTGCCGCTGTTGTCGCTGTTATACTCTGGTCTGTCGTGTGGCGGTCAGCGTCTCCCGCTGTGGTCTGCCGCTGTTGTCGCTGTTATACTCTGGTCTGTCGTGTGGCGGTCAGCGTCTCCCGCTGGCCTGCTGTGTTGGCTGAGGTGGGCGGAAAGGGGCATGGGATTCCCTTCCTTCACACAATAAAATGATAATCTCCTGGGTGCTGCTGTACACGTCTGCCATCATTGGCCTATGCTTTCCTTCACAATGGCTCTGAACTAGATATCTTGCGTATTGGGTAGCATAGAGAAGCAACGGAGTTTTCCTAACAAAACATGACTCGCAGCAACCCGAACTTCGCCTGTGCCGATTTTACGACCATTTGCGTGGTGTGGGATAGGTGTTTTTTTTTGTCGGGGGTGGGGGAGGGGAGTTACGTGTCTGGGTGGATTTGACATATCCATGACATAACACAACACCATTATTTTAACACTGCGCGTGCCACCTTGGTTCAGTGAGCCGTCGTGCTTTATATACTCACAGAGAACGGATTGAAGTACAGCGTCAACATCTGAGTTTCTGTGCCCATTATTTACGAGTATTTGCCTCTCACAGGTAGAAGCAAAGCTAAGGGACAGGGACGGGGACCCGTCCACTGGAATCAAAAATACACTAGATCAAACAGGGATTTGTGATATTTTTACTAAAAATCCAGAGTTTTAGCTACGCTTCGAGCGACGAAAGCTGTCTCTATTTTATTACATGTTTTTCGTCGCCCCCTTGGGAAAATCCTGGCTGCGCTACTGCTCTTAGGCGCGGTTCTCACTTGCTCCTTGTCGCCTCCGCAGCGCTTTTTTTCTTTTTTTAAATCTTTAGCAGTGGTAGAGTGCCATCCGCTAGAGATTTGCTACGTTAAATAAATGGTTACGTTATTCCGGCTTATGTGGCATCCGGTTATATCAAGAAAGCAAGAGAGGAAAGATGAGACGCCGGCAAACAAAGAGCGTGGCGTAAAGGGCCGATACATACATAACATACAGGTTCATATACGGACATACATACATGCATACATGCATAACAATCAGAAGGACATTTGGAGGGTGGGCAGCTTCGCCGCCTACGAACAGGCTCCACTGTCCACCTGCGACCTGAAACGAAGTGGAGGCCCGACGCCCAGGCCGAGTCGTGGGCGTCAGGCCCGACCTTGTATGTGTAGGTGTATGTTTAAGTTAAAGCTTGGAAAAACCTGAGAAGGGGAAAAATGAAGCTGCTTGGAAAACCTGTAGGGAAAAAGCAAGCGCAATCTTACAAGGAAAACCGTCCGTTTTGGCCAAATTGGATCGGTCCCTGCCTACCTAGTGTGAAATATCCTATATGTATGTGTATTACGACGACGGATAGGATGATAGCGTTTGACTTCAAATTACTTGCTCAAGTTTGGTGCTGTGCAGAAAGGCAAAAAGTAGCTCAAGGACCTCCGGGTGCTTGTCACCGAGAAGGCTTTGCAGCGAAAATGGAATCCGATGTCGGGCAATGTAAGAAAGAAGGGGGCGACGTTGTAATTTGTATGTAGGGCAGATAAGCAAAAACAAATGTTCAACAGGGTTATGCACGTCACACATTTGGCAAAGCGGAGCGCGGCGAAGTTGGCGGAGGAGGAAATCGTGGGGGAGAGTTGTGTGTCCGAGCCGGAACCGGGCAAGCAGGATCTCGTGTGCGCGTGTGTGTTGTCGGGAGGAGGGCCATTTGGCGAGAATGGGTTTAATGTGGTGTAGGTGTGTGGTGTTGTGGCTCCAGCATGTCTGGATATATTTTATAAATAATTGAATTGTGAGGGACAAAAGGTCACCGGGGGGCACCGGGAGGTTGGGGGCGGGTGGAAGGTCGATCACTCGACGAGCGATCGACCTTCCACTCCTCATTGCCGCCCGCTCATTGCCCGGTATTCCCATGTGGCCGGGGACCCAGAGCAATGTGAGTTGGAGGTGAGCATGATGGGTGAGGTAGAGTTGACGGATAGCGTGGGTGTGGGGGGTGTGGCGTTGTGTATGGCTGCGAGAGCGTCAATGGATGAACGTGAGTCAGCGCAGATGATGGTGGGTGTCGTGATGTTGTGTTGAATATTGTGTTGTAGACAGCTTAGGATTGCCACTAACTCTGCCGTGTAAACCGAGTAGTGTGGTGTTAATTTTGTTTGCCCAAAGTTTGCCCACCGCAACAAGGCGGCTCCCGTACCGTCTTATTGTAGGGGAGCCGTCAGTGTAGAAGTATGTGCACGGGGGGTGGACTGCTTGATGCTATAAAAATGTTAGTTGAGTTTCGATGGGGGAAAGTAATTTTTTTGTTTTGCCGGAAGAGATATTCAAGCTTGGGGTGTTTCATGTGCCAAAACTGGAGTAGGGGAGGTAATTTTCCTCGGGGAATTTGAGTGCGAAAGTAAGGACATGGTTCAAATGGATGGCACCTATTGTGTTTGTTTCTATTATATGTACGCCGAACGGGAGGATTAGAGAGTGCGAAACCGGCAGGGTGGTTGTGCTGTGTTGTGGTTCGAAAGTGGTATCTAACTAGTTGGAGTGTCCTGCGGTGTTGTAAGCTGGGGAGGTGGGCCTCAGCCCGGAGACTAGTGATGGGAGTGGTGCAGTGTGCTCCGGCGATGAGGCGTAGTGCGTGGTTCTGTATGCGTTAAAGTGTTGCGATGTGTGTAGGAGATATATGATCGAAGATAAACGCATTGTATTCCAGGATTGAGCGAATCAGAGCAATATACATTGTGGTGACGGTCTGCACCCCAGTCGCCACCGGAGATGCAGCGCAGGATATTTAGGCGTTTTGCGCAACGTTGTTTTAGATAAGCAATATGGGGGCCGAAACAAAGACTTTTGTCCAGTACGATGCCAAGATAGGTGAAGGTGAGGGAGGGATAATTTGGTCGCGATAGCGGAGCAGTGTAAGAGGTGGGATGTACGAGTAGAGCCGGGAGAAAAGCATTGTAACGGACTTAGCGGGGGCGAGCGGTCGGAGACGAGCTGATAGTTCCATAAGCCAATACGCAAAGTGACAATATGCGCAATATATAACTGTAAGTGGCAATGAAATTGACGCCTCAAGGCAAGCTAACTTTCATAAATGCACTTCGCATCATATTTGTGGAGAAAGAGCCTCATAGATTGTAACTATATTCTTCATAGTCGCTTCATCTCTCTCCAACTCGCCTTCCACCTGCCCCTGGCTCTGTCGTCCGCCTTCTTTCACACCCCTGTCCTGCCACCCACCCTCCTCCCCACCCCAGCCCTCGGCCCCGTCATCTCATAATACCCAACCTCCGTGCCGCCATTTACTTACTCCCCTCCCCGCCCCCAACTCTCGACCCGCCATGTCATCATACCCAACCTCCTATCCCCTGAAGTATCCCTCCAGACGAGCCCTAGCCACGACGCCAGCATTCAATCCTGAGCTGACCTACTTCCAACGTCCTGTGTTCATCATCATGTGGTAAACAGACGTCACCTGAAACAATAAATGAACAGACCATACGAAGAAGTGTAACACTCGACTACAAGGAATCAATGACTGCTTGGAGAAAATGTGAGTTTCAAGCTGCTAACAATTTCAGCAGTCTTCAGTTAGCCACACAAAACACGACTACAACCACACCACAAAATTACTACACACGGACGGCTGGCGTACTTCACTACATACGGGCAGCCGGCGTACTTCACTACACACTGGCAGCTGGCGTACTTCACTACATACGGGCAGCTGGCGTACTTCACTACACACGGGCAGCCGGCGTACTTCACTACACACGGGCAGCTGGCGTACTTCACTACATACGGGCAGCTGGCGTACTTCACTACATACGGACAGCTGGCGTACTTCACTACATACGGGCAGCCGGCGTACTTCACTACACACTGGCAGCTGGCGTACTTCACTACATACGGGCAGCTGGCGTACTTCACTACACACGGGCAGCCGGCGTACTTCACTACATACGGACAGCTGGCGTACTTCACTACATACGGGCAGCCGGCGTACTTCACTACACACGGGCAGCTGGCGTACTTCACTACATACGGGCAGCTGGCGTACTTCACTACATACGGACAGCTGGCGTACTTCACTACATACGGGCAGCCGGCGTACTTCACTACACACGGGCAGCTGGCGTACTTCACTACACACGGGCAGCTGGCGTACTTCACTACATACGGGCAGCTGGCGTACGCTCCTACACACGGGCAGCTGGGTACTTCACTACATACGGACAGCTGGCGTACTTCACTACATACGGGCAGCCGGCGTACTTCACTACACACGGACTACAGGGCAGCTGGCGTACTTCACTACACGGGCAGCTGGCGTCTTCACTACACACGGGCAGCTGGCGTACTTCACTACATACGGGCAGCTGGCGTACTTCACTACATACGGACAGCTGGCGTACTTCACTACACACGGGCAGCTGGCGTACTCACTACATACGGCAGCTGCGTACTTCACTACATACGGGCAGCTGGCGTACTTCACTACATACGGACAGCTGGCGTACTTCACCATACATACGGGCAGCTGGCGTACATACGGGCAGCCGGCGTACTTCACTACACACGGGCAGCTGGCGTACTTCACTACACACGGGCAGCTGGCGTACTTCACTACACACGGGCAGCTGGCGTACTTCACTACATACGGACAGACGGCGTACTTCACTACATACGGGCAGCTGGCGTACTTCACTACATACGGACGGCTGGCGTACTTCACTACACACGGACAGCTGGCGTACTTCACTACATACGGACAGCTGGCGTACTTCACTACATACGGACAGCTGGCGTACTTCACTACATACGGACAGCTGGCGTACTTCACTACATACGGGCAGCCGGCGTACTTCACTACACACGGGCAGCTGGCGTACTTCACTACATACGGTCAGCCGGCGTACTTCACTACATACGGACAGCTGGCGTACTTCACTACATACGGGCAGCCGGCGTACTTCACTGTGACAGACGCGTTATTTCCGCCCGTGCAACTGGCGTCGCCGAAGAAGAAGTAGACGTGCGTGTTCTGCCGCGACCATTCATCGAATGGTTAGTCCGTAAAACGCAGCGGTGATAGTCCAGGACCACGTCGATATTTGCACGCACAGTTCACGAGATATAACCACGCCTTATCCAACGCGGTTCTCAAGTTCGATCGGCTCTCTGTCCGTCCCCACGCCACGACAGGTCACAAAGAGGTAGTCACCGTGAGATGTTGGGCGGGAGCGATGGTACAGCTCGGCGTCTGGTGATGGTCTGCCCTCACGAGGGTCCTGTCCCGGGGTATTTATGCAAGTGTGTATATATACCAGTGGAAAAGGCCTGCATGCGCTGACCTTTGCCATGGATGGAAGCACACGTGCAACGCGCGTGTGTGTGAATCACTGCCGGCGTGACCGTGGCGAACTGCGCAGTTGCATCTGCCGAGCGGAGCTCGGTGTGCGTTTATTTATATTAGTATCGTCTTATCGGTGGCGGCCGGGCGCTGGCGCGTGACGCATGTGGAGGGGGTGACGAAATGCATGTTTATGGGCCGGCTGGGAGCGTTGCTACAATAGCGTGATTGCTACAATACCTAGTGCTGATTGCTACAATACCTCCCCTAAACCCACGGAAAAGAAGCATTTGAAGACGGTAGGAAAAAAAATGCGGGAAAACCGGCGCCTAAATGGCGAAGGGCTACAATGAGAAATAAACAGAGCCAAGAATAGGAGTCCGTAAAACATACAATAAGGTCAACGGTGTTCCGGAAGGGGCATGAACGGCGACGAGTGGCCGACAGGCAAAACACGCACACACCAAGGCAAACGCGCAAGAATATCAGCAGCGCGGACGACGAAACACACACACATACACATACAAGAATCCGCGAGGTCCTGGCGGCGAGCATACGCGGTCACCGCGGCGAGCACTCGAGGTCACTGCGGCGGTTACATTTGGCACCGCGGCGGGCACTCGAGGTCACTGTGGCGGCGAACGAGACGACTGTGACGTCGGCGTCGGTCGCACGTCGGGCACGAACGAACTTCGGACCCTGACGCTGGCGGTTGCACTCGTACGGGGGGGATAAGGGGGCGATGTGGGCCTCACATCGATGACGTGCCGCGGGGGGGAAGAAGAACGAGTTGCGCGCGAAAGGCGCAATCGATCACATCCGTCGATTCGGTGGGACGTCGGCTCGTGATGCCGCGGTCGCCTTGACGGGCGGGGGTGTGACCGGATAAGACACCCTCTCTTGTGACTGTGCTGGCTCCGTAAGCTGTTCCACAGACCAGCTGCGAGCATGACATTTTCGGGCAGGGCGTCATTACCTCCGTGAACCAATATAATCCAGCCAAGAATTAACCAGTTTACCCTGTGAGTCATTGTGCACTGAAACAGAAGACATTGCTGATGATGGCATCAACAATCGTAAACAACATGCGACGATCAAACAACAGATCCGATGGCGTTCTACTCTGGGAACAACCATTATTAGCGAATGTTTGCATATTCGCGATGTTTACCACTGGGGATAAACATCGGGATTCGGACTGTAGACGAGGTCGTTTCTCCTGTTTCTGCACCGCTTCCTTCTCCGGTTCCTTCTCCGGTTCAATCTTACGTTTCCGTTCGTTGGCTGGAAAGTCCATAAACTGACCAAGCCGTAACCCTTCGTTCCGGTGTGCACAATCCGTTAGTAACTTCCGTGAACGTAAATCGTAACTGTGAGTCGGTTGCGTGTTAAAATACTCACTGTTCGGTTGTGTTTGTCTCGAACTCCCTTCTCTGTCCGTTAACAGTGATGGGTCATTAGCTAGAGGCAAATCAACATGCGAAGGGTCCGCAGGGAATGGTGGGATTTCTCCATATCCCCGTTCCGTGGTTCTGTAACCATCCGTGGTTCTGTAACCATCTCCGTTTCCGGCAGCCATGGGCTGTGTATCCTCGCATGGTAACTGACGCTGGTCATACCAGAGGCGATCACTAAGGGGGAGCTTAGCTGCGCGTAGGGGTTGGTGGCGAAGCGGCTCCTCCTCCCGTCTCGTACTTACCTGAACAGGTCGACGTACTGACTCATATGTCCTGTTCCATATGTCATCTATGTCGCGGGGTCTCAGGTTTTCTGAATGTACCAACTTGGTTTTTCCATTCACCATGTTTTTGATCACATAATTTTCGTTGCCTATTTTGGAGACGATTCTAAAATAGGGAACAATGTAAATTTTGTCGACTCCCCTGGTTTGACTGAGGGGTCGTGGTAATAGACGGGGTCTCCTGGCTTGAAAGAAGACGCGTGCGCATTCCGGTCAATTAATGCTTTGTTGTGATCTCGGGACTGCTGACGATTTTGAACTACGTCCTGGAAGGCGTTATGCAAAAATTCAAATGTTTGTGCAACGTAATCCTCTCCTGCGTAACGAACACGAGGTTGTAGGAAGGTATCGATCGGAACTCGGGCATCTCTTCCGTACATGATAACAAAAGGAGAATGGTTTGTGGTTTCGTTCTTGCTTACTCGATAGGCGGCTAAGCAAGGGTCCAGCACTTGATCCCATTGACTTTGATTCTCGCTAATTTGTTTGGAGATCATTTCGTTCAAAGTTTTATGAAAACGCTCGGTTAAACCATTACTTTGTGCGTGGTAACTTGATGTACGGAGTTTCGTTACTCCCAATTCCTTGCACACTAAATCCATGATAGCGTTGCAATATTCTGTGCCCTGGTCACTGAGTAACATGTTGGGACAACCGTGTCTGGGCAGGAATTCCTTCAAGATTAATTTAGCAATGGTTTCCGCTGTTTTGTCTGGTATAGCCCAAGCTTCTGGCCATCCACTGAAGTGGTCCACAATCGTGCAGACGTAACGGTTACCGCTGTCCGAAATAGGAAATGGGCCACACGTGTCGATACCAATTATGTCAATAGGGTATCGCGGCATCGGCATGTCTTGCATGGGACGTCTTTCTTTCCGGAGTTTTCTCCTGTTACATGTTTCACAAGTCTGTACGTACTGCTTTACGTCTTTTAGCATGGTTGTCCAATAATATGACTTTGCTACTTTGTCTATGGTTTTCTCAATTCCCAAATGTCCTCCGAAAAAGCCATCGTGCATGCATTCCAACACTGGTTTCCTGAAGGGAAGTGGTAGCATCAACTGCATTCGAGTCTGCGGGCGCGTTTTCGTACCTTTTTCTAAATGGTATAGTAATTCATCTTCTATACAGTATCTTGCCATAATTTGAGGATTTTCTTTATTCAATTCCAATCTAATGGTCTCCAATTCTTCATCTGCTAATTGTGCCTGTTTGAGGTCGGGTAGGCTAGGCAAAGCGGAGTTTATGTTGTCCGTCTGGACGGGCATCATCTCTTCACCTTCGGAATCGGATTCCGACTGGTATGCGTTGTCCACTACGTTAATTTCCTCATCTGGACCTTTCCAATCTAAGTGTTCATTGTCTGCTAGGTCTCCGGCTATCGGCGTGTTCGCTAGGCGTGACATCACATCGGCAGTGTAGTTTTGGGATCCCGAAATGTATTCTATTTTGCATGCGTATTCGCCTAACATGATAGCCCAACGTTGTATGCGCGGATTTTTCATTTCACTTGTGAATAGATGTTTCAACGGCTTGTGATCTGTGTACACGGTCAGCTGTGTGCCTACTACAATGTGGCGGAGTTTACCTAAACTGTAAATAATCGCGTAAGCCTCGCGCTCGATGGTCGGCCATTTTTGTTGTGCATCTGAGAATTGATGCGACACATACTGTATGACTCGGTCCTGACCATCCTGTTCTTGTGTAAGCACAGCGCCTAGGGCGTATTGTGACGCATCAGTATACAACTTGAAAGGCTTGGATATGTCCGGAAAAGCTAACACTGGGGCTGTGACTAAACTGTTCTTCAGTGTGTCAAAAGCCTGTTGCGCTTCGGGGGTCCATTTACATTTGGCATTTTTCTTTGTCATGGCCGTTAAAGGTCTTGCAATTTTGCTGAATTCGGGAACGTACTTTCGGTAATAGGAAGCCATGCCTAGAAAGCTTCTGACCTGACGGACCGTAGTCGGAGCTGGCATTGACTGTACGACTTGGACTTTCTCTGGATTTACTGATATTCCTTCATTGGAAACGACGTGTCATAGGTAGTTCAGTTTTTCACGTAAGAAGTCACATTTTGAAATTTTCAACTTAAGATTCGCTTTTCGCAATCGGTCAAACACTATTTCTAAATGCTTCACGTGTTCCTCAAAAGTGTTACTGAAGACAATGATATCGTCAATGAACGCCAGGGCAAACGGTCGAACATCACCAAGAACAGCATTCATCAGGTTTTGGAAAACAGCTGGGCTGCCCGACAAACCAAAGCACATCCTATTGTGCTCAAATATTCCTGCATCGGTTCCAAAGGCGGTCTTTTCTCGGTCTTCTTCTGCAATGGGTATTTGCCAGAATCCTGCTTTCAGGTCTAAGCTGCTCCGATACTTCGATTTTCCCAGGGATAGTAAAATGTCGTCCGCAGCTGGAATGCTGGGTGCAGGCACAATAGTGACAGCATTTAATTTCCTGAAATCCAAACACACACGATACGTTTTGTCCTTTTTTGGTACTACAATGACTGGAGATAACCAAGGTGAGTTACTTCTGCGTATAATTCCAGCGTCCAAATTTCCTGAATTTGGTCATCCAATATTTGGCGGTGTGCCAAAGGCAAACGGTACGGTTTTTGTCTAATTGGCTGATGGCCCTGAGTGTTGATTCTCATCTCCGTGGCATCGGTCATTGTCAGTTCTATGTCTTTTTGCACGAAAACATCAAGGTTTTTGGAGAGGGTTTCGCTCATTTGCTTTCTTTGAGGTTCGGGAATGTGATCCAAATTGAAAGCACTCAATTTGTCCTCAGGTGAATATGGCATGTCGGCTGGCTGAGAGACCGACGAAATATCAGCTTTCACTTCCATGTCGCTTTCCGATACTTTGGATGCAACACCTATCACTTGACCTTTTCTAAAATGCAAGAAACGACCCGTTTCGTTGACAATGGCCCATGGGATGTGCTTATTTTTGGACATTTTCACCACGGCATTGGGCAGTAGCACTCCAGGTTCGTCTTCAAAACAAGGGGAGGTGGCCAACTGGGATATTACAAAGTTTTCTCCTGGGGTCTTCTGCTTTGCCACATGACATTTGACTTGGATATCGGAGCGGGGGAAGACTTGGATATCATCGGACAGTCTGACCAGGAATACTTCGGTCTGCTTCAGTTCTGGTTTCGTTTTGAGCGGGTACACAGTCTTTCCAATAGTGAGCGTCTGGTTTTCAAAATCTAACCGAGCTTTCCGTGCTGTTAGAAAATCTACTCCGAGGAGCATGTCATGACCGAAATTGGGTATCACAAAGAAATCATGATACATTCGTACTTTTCCCAGAGTAATGCGTATTTTCACACATTTAGAAATGGGCAACTTATGACCCGAGGCAGAGATGAGTGATATGTTTTTATTTTCTTCGATCGGTTTTACTAGGTTGGGATCGCACAGGGTTAGGAAATGTTCGTCAACAAGAGAGAATTGAGCACCAGTATCAAGAAGTGATCTAAATGGTTGAGAACCTATACAAATGTCGACAAAGGGGCAATTTTCACTTACCTGGCAGACGGAAGCTCGTTGTTCTGACACGTTTGGTGAGTCGGTGTGAGGCCTCTCTAGTTTCCCGACGGCTGCGGGGGCTGGGGATGAGACATCTCATACGCCCTTTTCCGACACATTCGCTGGATGTGTCCGGGAAAATTGCAATAGTTGCAAATGGGTCTGCCTTCTGCTGTCCATCGATACGCATTTCGGGGGGGGGTTCGGTGCCGTGGGAGTTCTCTGGGAGTTCTGGTAGCGGTCATTCTGCGGCGGAACATACTGCCTGGGTGGTCGTGGCTGGTACTCACGAGGCGGTACAAATTCCGGGGTTGGTTCCTTGGGGTGTCTCTGGTACTGAGTCTGCTGCTGTGATCTCACCTGTGGCTGTTGTGAATGCTGCTGCGGGACATGACTTACCTGGTCTACTCGTGAGGCTAAATTTGACACAATATCTGTCAGCTGGGAGATCTGTCCGGAGAGGTGGTCGGTAACGTGCGTGGCAATGGCGCTAATATCCATTGGCTCATGGTCTTTGGTGTGCAAGTCTACCAAGTACTGAAGATTGCGCTCTTTTTCGGCTGCGGTTACGGCTTGTTCAAGGGTAGCGGGATGTTTGCGTATTAGCGATACCTGCATGCGTCTATCGTACAGGCCATCAATGAAGTTTCCAGAGAGTTGAGCTTGAATGGGAGGCAAGTCGATTTCCGCATTTGAGTATAATTTGTGAGCGAGAAGGTTGATCCTCTCGCCGTACTGTTCCAAGGTTTCATTTTTCGTTTGTTTGACCCGTTTAAGTTGTTCTTGCACAGTTCTGAGGTCGTGCATACCGGCAAATCTTTCGGTCATCTCTCTTTTTAATACATTCCATGACTGGGGGCGTGGCCCGTTGTTCACAATTCGAATGTACTGACGTTTGGCGGCACCGATCAAAAGTCGCCCAGCAATTAAGAGCGTCATTTTTTCATTACCACCACTACATCTGTAAACCTCATCCACAGTGTCGATCCATGTACGTAATCCATCAGAGTTCTGGCCATCGGATCTCTTGCTTTGACTTAGCACATCGGTTAGGAAAGGAGCCATCGCAATGTCATCTCCAATAGTGCACACGTTGGAATCCATTGCAAGCGTTGAGTAATGTTGGTCATCAGGAGCAGTTTCGTGAGCCATGTTGAACAGTTTTGTACGTTAACAGGTTAAAGTAATCAACAATTAATCAACAACGAATTTTTTAAAACAGTCGGGAACAGCTGGGTATTTTACGTTATACGTGGTACTAACCGGTGCAGACGACAGCGTCAGACGCTCGAACGTCCGTTCGTGGCGAATTGTGCGCCGCCGTCGGCACTGATGGACTCGGTGATGGTGATGTCGGAGATGTCGAAGTCGTTCTGGATGGTTGATGCTGTGAACGGAGCGGCGTCTGGTCGTGCTGAGGCTGAGTAGGGTGGGAGTAGCTCGTCTTCCGGTCGGATGAGACTTGGGGGTCCGTTCAAACAACAGTCTTCTATTAGTTCCTTGTCGTGCAGAAGGATTAGGAGTGGGTATTCGTCCGGGGTCGCTGAATTAAAACCGCAGCACCGATGAAGGCAGGGGGACAGGTACAACGATGGAAGCGGAGGGTGGAAGTAGTGGTCAAGTCGCAACCACAAAGATGGCAGAAGCCGCACTTGAAGCAGTATTTGGAGGAAGTGTTTGTATGACAGTAGCAGAAGTGGCCGTCTCTTCTGAGGTTGGTCCAGTATGACCTGTGATAACTGCACAGATCTTCCTCCACGTCCGAGTATGGAGTGCGGAGCTCGGCTACTGGGATGAGTAGGTCCCAGCACGTACAACTGCCGTGGGTGATGTAGTCGAGGTCGTTGGCCGACACCCACTGACCTGCCTTGGCGCTTGGCTCGATGGGGACGGAGAGGCCGATGTGCAGTCCTCGTTGCGGTTGTTGTGCCTGGGCGAGAACTGCATCCGGGTCACGGCATCACTGTGACAGACGCGTTATTTCCGCCCGTGCAACTGGCGTCGCCGAAGAAGAAGTAGACGTGCGTGTTCTGCCGCGACCATTCATCGAATGGTTAGTCCGTAAAACGCAGCGGTGATAGTCCAGGACCACGTCGATATTTGCACGCACAGTTCACGAGATATAACCACGCCTTATCCAACCCGGTTCTCAAGTTCGATCGGCTCTCTGTCCGTCTCCACGCCACGACAGGTCACAAAGAGGTAGTCACCGTGAGATGTTGGACGGGAGCGATGGTACAGCTCGGCGTCTGGTGATGGTCTGCCCTCACGAGGGTCCTGTCCCGGGGTATTTATGCAAGTGTGTATATATACCAGTGGAAAAGGCCTGCATGCGCTGACCTTTGCCATGGATGGAAGCACACGCGCGTGTGTGTGAATCACTGCCGGCGTGACCGTGGCGAACTGCGCAGTTGCATCTGCTGAGCGGAGCTCGGTGTGCGTTTATTTATGTGAGCTGTCGTCTTATCGGTGGCGGCCGGGCGCTGGCGCGTGACGCATGTGGAGGGGGTGACGAAATGCATGTTTATGGGCCGGCTGGGAGCGTTGCTACAATAGCGTGATTGCTACAATACCTAGTGCTGATTGCTACATCACTACATGCGGACAGCTGGCGTACTTCACTACATACGGACAGCTGGCGTACTTCACTACATACGGGCAGCTGGCGTACTTCACTACACACGGGCAGCCGGCGTACTTCACTACATACGGGCAGCCGGCGTACTTCACTACATACGGGCAGCTGGCGTACTTCACTGCACACGGGCAGCCGGCGTACTTCACCACATACGGGCAGCCGGCGTACTTCACTACATACGGACAGCCGGCGTACTTCACTACATACGGACAGCTGGCGTACTTCACCACATACGGGCAGCCGGCGTACTTCACTACATACGGACAGCCGGCGTACTTCACTACATACGGGCAGCCGGCGTACTTCACTACATACGGACAGCCGGCGTACTTCACTACATACGGACAGCCGGCGTACTTCACTACATACGGACAGCTGGCGTACTTCACTACATACGGACAGCTGACGTACTTCACTACATACGGGCAGCCGGCGTACTTCACTACATACGGGCAGCTGGCGTACTTCACTACATACGGACAGCTGGCGTACTTCACTACATACGGGCAGCCGGCGTACTTCACTACACACGGGCAGCTGGCGTACTTCACTACATACGGACAGCTGACGTACTTCACTACATACGGGCAGCCGGCGTACTTCACTACATACGGGCAGCTGGCGTACTTCACTACATACGGACAGCTGGCGTACTTCACTACATACGGGCAGCTGGCGTACTTCACTACATACGGGCAGCCGGCGTACTTCACTACACACGGGCAGCTGGCGTACTTCACTACATACGGACAGCCGGCGTACTTCACTACATACGGACAGCCGGCGTACTTCACTACATACGGGCAGCTGGCGTACTTCACTACATACGGACAGCCGGCGTACTTCACTACATACGGACAGCCGGCGTACTTCACTACATACGGACAGCTGGCGTACTTCACTACATACGGACAGCCGGCGTACTTCACTACATACGGACAGCCGGCGTACTTCACTACATACGGACAGCCGGCGTACTTCACTACACACGGGCAGCTGGCGTACTTCACTACATACGGACAGCCGGCGTACTTCACTACATACGGACAGCCGGCGTACTTCACTACATACGGGCAGCTGGCGTACTTCACTACATACGGCAGCCGGCGTACTTCACTACACACGGGCAGCTGGCGTACTTCACTACATACGGACATCCGGCGTACTTCACTACATACGGACAGCCGGCGTACTTCACTACATACGGGCAGCTGGCGTACTTCACTACATACGGGCAGCCGGCGTACTTCACTTCACACGGGCAGCTGGCGTACTTCACTACATACGGACAGCCGGCGTACTTCACTACATACGGACAGCCGGCGTACTTCACTACATACGGGCAGCTGGCGTACTTCACTACATACGGACAGCCGGCGTACTTCACTACATACGGACAGCCGGCGTACTTCACTACATACGGACAGCTGGCGTACTTCACTACATACGGACAGCCGGCGTACTTCACTACATACGGACCGCCGGCGTACTTCACTACACACGGGCAGCTGGCGTACTTCACTACATACGGACAGCCGGCGTACTTCACTACATACGGACAGCCGGCGTACTTCACTACATACGGGCAGCTGGCGTACTTCACTACATACGGGCAGCTGGCGTATTTCACTACATACGGACAGCTGGCGTACTTCACTACATACGGGCAGCCGGCGTACTTCACTACATACGGACAGCTGGCGTACTTCACTACACATGGGCAGCCGGCGTACTTCACTACACACGGGCAGCTGGCGTATTTCACTACACACGGGCAGCTGGCGAATTTTACTACACGTGGACAGGTGACAGGCCTCCAACTGGCTTCGAGGAATTCCACAATATGCCAATGAGGTCAAAAACATCAGAACAACTTTGTCCTGACCAAAAATCCATGGTAGTCATATCAATATCTCACGCACCACATTAATTTTCCATTCACCAGCTTTCCCATTACACGTTATATCCATCGATATTGTCATAAGCACAGTGCTTTTGGGAAAAGGGCTGCATTTAGGTTTATTGAAAGGGCTGCATTTAGACATTTATTTGCATTATATATCACATTGACAATTTCCAATGTTCATATCAATCAAGTGGTAATGAACGACATTCACTTTACATTAAACTCAGGAACCACACAAATGTTGACATTCTCTACACACTACTTTTTGCCCGGTCCTTATGAACAAGAACCACTTAAGTTAAACAAAATTGGTATTATTTCAAGAATGGCTTAGGTAGGTACGTGTCATCGGTAATAACAGCCTGGATTCGTAGCACCGCCCTTGCTAATTTGTACTAGCACCCGGGTCGTGGAGTTGATAAACATGCTTGATAGTGTTCCAGACTAAGAGAACAACTCTCCACCAGCGCATTTAATTCCAATTCTACGTAATAAATAATTGCTTTATCTCACCTTCATCCAATCTCATTACCCGCGCCGCCGTCGCTGGATGAACCTCGCATGAACATGAGTTCGCAATTGCAATATAACTATCAATCGTGCAAAAGCCAATCCTGTCTTCCATAAGTCACTTACAATTATATGTATCCAAATATATTCACTTCACGTTATTTCATCCTCATCTTCATGTTTGAAATAGAGTAATAGTTAAAATTACTTTTCTAGCGAACAAATACCGATGCGCGTCGACCAACGTGGCGAATAATCGTCTGAAATGCGTCGGACAGACTGTCAATGAAAACAGGTCTTGGCATGGTGTTTTCTTTTTAGCTGGCCCCGGTGCCCCCATTGTCCGCTCCAACGTGAGGATGGGCTCCTATCGGCCGGAAAAGAGCATCAGCTTCGTCCCACTGACAAATCAAACCAGGTAGATGCCACTCACAACCTGGTCCACTGGGTAGTTCTCCTGTCATCTTCACCCTCAAGTGTCTCCCTCAAGTAGATGCCATACCCGAGGATGTACCTCCCAGTTGGCAGTTCAGGCACGAACAGCTTGCACCCATTGCTTAAAAAAAGTTACTCCGATGAGAACTTAATGTTTTCCTTGTTCTGACTTGAAACATTTATTTAACTAGTCGATAAATCAACATATTATATCATGAAATGTTAATGCAATTCGCACTTATTCCATCCCTTCCCTTCTGGAACAAAATGTCGGACTGGACTCCCCCTCCCCAACCACAGACCACACAGAGCGACGCGTAGCGGGGGGCGGTCAAGTTGTTCCGGGCCTGTGACGTAGCCAAGGCGATACTCGGCAGCGCCTTGCTTGCATGTCAAGCCAAAACGGCCAATATTTGCCACGGCTCTATGCAGGCAATTTGTATTGTATGTAGGCAAATTTGACATCATGCGAATGCCTGAAGAATTCTACATACGAATCCGGATCGTTTTTACTTGCATCACCTCGAAAAAAGTATGTTTCCTTGCCGGTAAACGAGGACACTACACAAAACCGGCCGGCCGACTCACGGAGGGCGGGGCCTAGAATCGTTGCCATGACGACCTGCTGGCCTTCAAGGCCAGTCGTGCGTGGAGCCTAGACAGAAAAGGAAGCTGCTGTTAAATGAAATTGCCAGGAATCTGCTAGATTTGGAATATTATACTATAGGTTTCTATAATCTGCCAGATGTCCTCCACATTCTAGTAGAATATCGCATATTCTAGCATATGACGTCACCAAGGGACAGAGATACTAGATCTGAGAATCTACTAAACTTGGGTGTACCCGTTCTTTAATATACTCTGACGCGTAGTGACTTCACTTGTATATTGCGCCACAAATATTCCCGCACCACTGATAACTTGTTTGCCAATGATTAATGCGCCTCAGAGCGTGGCCAGCGTCAATAAAACAAATTGAATAGGCTAAGTAATTTAAATTTATATTTTCACTCGATAAACCTCCTCAAAAGGTTACCTCAAAAGGTTCTTCGATAAACCTCCTCCCATATTATGATCATTGCTAAGCTAGATGGGAAAAGGAATAAAATTCAATTTATCCGGGCAAAATAGCAAGAAAATCCTAAATTTTACCATATTCAACTGCAAATTGATGTAGGCTAGGGTTATCAGAATAAAAAAATAAAGTCAGATTTGTGTTTTACACACCAAACTACATTATTTGAACACCTCTTGCCATTGATATACAAAAATTAAAAGCATGACCCACCCTAATACCGCACCGTTGCCTGTGCACTGAAAACTGAGCTATGGCTGGCAACGGTCGCATGTTCATGCCCGGATTGCCAGCAGCCACCGGATATGCTACGCCTTTGCCTGTGCACCCGACACTGAACTGTGGTTGGCAACGGTCAAATGTTCGCATCGACTCAACATGAATGTGAATAGCAGGCAAGTTTATGAGGGCAATTCGATGCAAATGGTAACGGGGCAGTTATTCGATATTGATATATTCGATATTTAGACAAATGTTTATGTCCATGTATTCGCGTATTTAAATATTTAATAATCGTTACGTTATCACTAGTATCATCATAAGCATAGTCTAGCAGTGCTTCATCTATCGTATCCTGTTAGGGCGCCCATTGCGACTACGGCCAACCGAATCCAGGCCAACCGAACTCCGCTGCTCTTCCCCATATGTAGTGCTCAATCAGTGGGAAATGGCTACTGACCAGGCAGTGGGCACGGCCATAACTGATGGGACACGCTGCCCGTCCGTCCTCACCTCATCCTTGCATGCTAGATGAGGTCTTGTAGTTTTGGTATAGTGTCTGAAAGTGTAGAAGTGATCATGGGATCTGTGTAGTGTTTTAAAGTGCAGACGAGGTCCAGTAGTCTGGCATGATGTTTTAAAATGCAGACATTCCATGGAGATCATTCAACGATCCAAAAACAAAACGCCATCAATTAAAGCCATGGTATATTCATTAAGCATGACATGCAGTACTCGCTGTACTTGATAACAGTGCTTATTATAAGAATAACGCCTCAAATCATATTATATATATATATGCGCATATGTAACCTGGAGAGGCCCTCTGCAAACTAGGGGGTGAGTGTCGACCCCTACGTGTCATATCCATCTACCCACCCGGCCGGCGCACGAAGCCGTAACGGACGGCGTTACGTGACGTGTCACGGTGGTACGTGACGGGAGCGAGCCCGCATGTTATTTCATCGTCTCTTCGTATTCCCGGCTGCCCGATGGAACTCTAGCACACACAATCACGATTTTGCGAGCCCCGGCTGGCACCGCGACCCATTTCAGCCCCGGCTGGCCGTGATGGCCCCGGCACCGCGACCCACCTTAGTCCCGGCTGGCCAAGCTGTCACCGAGGCGGGTGTTGGTCGGACCGGGTGTGCGCTCACATGCTCCAGCCGCCGTCGATGACGACCGCCGAGCCGGTGGTGAACGCGCTCTCGTCCGCCGCCAGGTACACCACCAGCGCGGCCACCTCGTCCGTGCTGCCCACGCGGCCCATCGGCTGGCGCGCCACGAACGCCGCGCGCGCCGCCGCCGGGTCGGCGCTGGTCTGGACGCGCGCGCGCCAGCTGGGTGTGTCGACAGTGCCGGGACAGATGCAGTTGCAGCGGACGCCCTCGGCCACGTGGTCGGCGGCCAGGCACTTGGTGAGCCCGATGACGGCCGCCTTGCTGGCGCCGTACGCCAGACGGCTGCGCACGCCCTTCAGGCCGGCCACCGACGCCATGTTGATGACGACGCCGGCGCGGCGGCGGCGCATCGCCGGCACGAAGGCCGAGCACATCCAGAACGTGCTGCGCACGTTCAAGTCGAAGCTGCGCTGCCAGTCGGCGTCCGTGGTCTCGGCCAGGCCGCCCTCGTGCACGCAGCCGGCACAGTTGAAGAGCACGT
This sequence comes from Ashinkailepas kermadecensis, assembly GCA_034440615.1. Classification (NCBI taxonomy): domain Eukaryota; kingdom Metazoa; phylum Arthropoda; class Thecostraca; family Neolepadidae; genus Ashinkailepas; species Ashinkailepas kermadecensis. The sequence continues at coordinate 15,761 of JAOTOM010001814.1, read as the reverse complement.
CGACCGTGTCGGCCAGCTGGTCGGCCAGCGCCTCCACCTGCGCCTTGTCCAGCACGTCGAGCGGCAGCACGCGCACGGCCGGGCTGTCGGCCGCCAAAGTGGCCAACGCCGCCTGGTCCACGTCGGTGGCGATGACGGCGGCGCCCTCGCGCGCGCACAGCTGCGCCGCCCGGCGGCCGATGCCGTGGCCGGCGGCCGTCATCAGGATAGTCTTGCCGTCGAGCCGACCCATGGCGAGCGCCGGCCAACCCTGCTCACGGCAGCCCGCGTCACTCACCGACACCGCACAACTACACAGCAACGCTACACCGAGAGGCAACAATCTCCGCCGACCACCTGGTGACGAATCGCTACAATCTGACGCAGAGCTGCACATTACCGACCCTAACGTTCCTGGACCACAAGCTGCACATTACCCACCCTAACGTCCCTGGACCACAAGCTGCACATTACCGACCCTAACGTCCCTGGACCACAAGCTGCACATTACCCACCCTAACGTCCCTGGACCACAAGCTGCACATTACCCACCCTAACGTCCCTGGACCACAAGCTGCACATTACCGACCCTAACGTCCCTGGACCACAAGCTGCACATTACCCACCCTAACGTCCCTGGACCACAAGCTGCACATTACCGACCCTAACGTCCCTGGACCACAAGCTGCACATTACCGACCCTAACGTCCCTGGACCACAAGCTGCACATTACCCACCCTAACGTCCCTGGACCACAAGCTCGATCGGCGGCGAGCGCGTCACTGAAGGCGACCCTCCGACGGGCGTGACGTGGACCGCCGACATCAATTCCGAGTGCCGCGGTCCTGCGTGTCAAGCGCACCAGTTGACGGAAACTGTGGTCAGAACTTGGCTGTGGAGGTGATCGCTCTTTGCGGCAGGTGATCGGAAACAGACCGAATGCTGTGCCTGGATACTCAAGCCAGCCTTTTGACGACAGGCTTCTAAGTGCGATGAACGCAGTTTAGCATATGCTTGACACGTTGCCCTGGTGCACGCAAACATACTAACAGACCACAATTACCGACTTCAAAACCATTTCGACACATCCGTCGAGTTAGATAGCCACAGAAACCGCTCAATGGAGAATGAGTGGCAGTAAGTAAGCGTCGCGATGCGTCAAGAATGCATACGGCGGGGTATAGTTAAGTTTCATGTTTTTAATCCCGTAATATGCGATTACAATTCAGGCTCTACTTTCAGTGTATTCTTAACACGCGCACTGGAGGGGGGGGACTAAATCCGCCCACCCCTACGGTTTTTCGTACATAACTCCAGATTTTACCGGTCGATATACGCCATTTTTGGCGTAACTGCTTAGAAATGTCCGACGCGTCGTTTAAGTAAGAAAAACGGAAATCGGCTGAAAATGTTTCGGGTTAGAGGCCGCTACAGTCAAAACATTTCGTAGTGCCAGACCACAAAAATTGGCGCTGATGCGCTTCCCGTATATTGGCAAAAGGGAAGTGTTCTTGGCAACACTAGCGACTTGCTTGATGTATATTGTTATGCTGTATAGCTTCAAGGCCATGTTAGGTCAGCGAGGTCAAGTCAGGTCAAGTTCATAACAGGTTAATGGAACCAAACTTGTGCAACTGGAATGTTGTCATAAATGCAAATGACTGTCATGCGATTGATGTCACTTTGCATGTTACTCCCTACACATCCTGAAAATTACTGTTCGTCATTGTGTACCTAAGGGTTGCCATACTATATTCATGTACTTCACTCCTTTCTTCAGGAAGCCGATTGCGCCGAGCCGCCCGCCGGAGCAGTCGGGCGGGCGACCAGGTTCCGGTAACTGGAACAGGTAACTGACCTGATAAAGTGCTGGTATGTAGGTGACCTGAGGTCAAATGCCGTGTCTAGCATCTGTATTGCATCATTAGTAATGTCCAAAACATCATTGATGCCCATCTTCGAGCATTTAAACACAATCACAGCGATCCATAACAATGACAAGCCAAGCCACGCAAAACAAGAAAATTTTTTTTTTTTTTTTTTGTTTTTTTATTTTTTTTTTGTGATTTTGGTTTTTTAATTTTTTTTTCATAACCTTTACCCACCCCCCCCTCCCCCCCTTTATTGCTTTCCTTTCTCGCGGGGGGGGGGGGGGGGGGGGGGGGGGCGCCCCCCCCCCCCCCCCCCCCTGTGTTGCGTGTGGGGTCCCGGGGGGGGGGTTTGTTTTTTTTTTTTTTTTTTTTTTTTTATTTTGTTTGGGGGGGTTGTTCTCCCTTTCCCTTTGGTTGTGGGTTGGGGGGTGGGTGGGGTGCGTCGGCGGCGCCGGCGGGGGCGGGCACCCACCCCGCGGGGGGGGGGGGGGGGGGGGGGGGCCCGGCCCGGGGCCCCCCCCCCCGGGCCACCCCCCCCGGGCAAGCGCCAGGACTCCGGCTGCGCGACGCTCCGAACAGACAAACATCGGACACCGGCCTCGTGACGCCTTAAACACATAAACATTAGGGTGTGTCGTGCAAAAACAATTACTTGCGGTTAGCAAAATTATTGTGCCCATATGTCTAAAAACCCCAAATATGCTTGAAATTTCGAGGAAAAATAATAAACAAAGTGTGCCCCAGGCCTCATAAGAGTTGGCAGCGTGCTCACCTGTGCCACCTAGCGGGTAAAATGTCAACTTTGAAACTAAGGCCAATATAAAGTTACATAGCCATATTTATGGAATCGGCGTAAAAAATTACGACTAATGGTGATCACTGCTACTCAATATTGTCTTTATTTATGATAGTGCAGCCGACTTCGCGTGGCGTGTCAGCACTGCCGTCGCGAGTCTCCACTGGCCCGCACGGTCCGGTGGGACCGTGGACTCACCCTCGAGAGGGGAGGACACCCGCGACATGACCTGGTAAACGAACAGTTCACCGCATTGATATTCGTATGTTCTTTAAATATGTATTCTCTAAAGGGAACATGTACGGTCATCTACAAAAATATCGAAAATTGTATAATTCGAGCGCTGAAATACCTGCTGACAAATGCCCATCCACGCAACGAATGCACACATTTGGTCACGAGAGCAATGTGCACACTCACTTGCATCTACTTCCCACTGGACGGTGTGCTACCTACTTACATTTAAAGTCCTTCTTACTGCGCCACAGTGGCAGGGCTTCGCGGTGCTTCAGGGTATTCATAATGTAGCCATGGCGAGCCTCCGCGCCGACTACCATTGTCGAGGCCTCTGTGACTAATTTTACCATTCTTTCGACCGATTGTGTGTGGACTGGGTACTGCGGTACTTCCAGGGGATTATCAGCGATGAGGCCGATATCATGGTCCGACAGATGCATGGTCATCGGCGGCTCAGTTTGCATCACGGAGGCCCAATCAATCAAATCCGTATAACATGCGGCCTCCATGTTGATCGTGGGAATACGAAAGGCGCGGACTGTCGCCTCCCCAGTTTCTGAGGAGCTGTTCCGCACATTGCGACACTCCTGAATGCGGTCCACAGCTAGCTGGCGTTTGTCGTGGTCCTCGTCGGCCAGCATCGCCACAAGGATCGCCTCTGGGTGGGACCAGTACCCATTGCGCTGTATCACAGGCTTCACCAACTCGGCCAATTCTGGTCGTAAAGCCTGGAGCAGTTTTACACTTTCGACTAGATTGGATGGGCCATTTTTGCAGTGCCAGTTTTGTTTGATACAGAACCACATGGGGGTGTAATGAAGCATCAGAAACTCAACCAACTGTTTTAGGTGATCTGTGGGATCTTCGGTTGATACATACAACCGTAAGACCCTCGCTGCTAAGGTGAGCCACCTGGAGTGATTCAAAGTTCCGATTTTTCCAGAGGCGATCCGTGCGGAGATGGAGCCAGTCTGCACCCCAAAGGCGAGGTCATACAAGTGCTTTTGGTCTGAGCTGAGGTCTTTTTGGACATGTGACGGAATTTTTGGAACATTACCCTGAATTGTCTGAAATTTTACAACTGGAAGCAGTTCTACAGACCCGCCTGCCGCCTTGCCAATGGGACCAGTAAATGACCTGGGTCCAGTGGTCGCGCCATCTAATTTTGAGAACACCTCTCTGAGGTTTAATTCGTTTGCGTGCAATTGGCACACAAACCAATGCACTGGCCGTTCCCGACTGAGTTCAAATAGGCGGCAAACACCACCTTTTCGGCCAGTGTTGACGCTAGTTCCATCACATCCTAACACGCACACATCCGCATCGATCTCACACGCCACTGCACTCAGCTCCAAGCACAAATGCTCTGACTTCCCCGACACCGGCGTAAAATGAGCCACGTACTTACTGTTCGGCTCAGACACAACTACCACATGTTCCTCACGCTCCTTCGACAGCGAACTAACGTACGTGTGATCCTTTCTTACGTCAAAATATAGCCCCGTGACGTCACTGATTATCAGGTCATCCTTACAGTCCACAGCTGTCTCACTCCGAACACGGTTACGTTCTCTCCACATCTTTTTGCTATCCACCACTGTTGCCACATTGTCCTTGTCGACACGACCAATATCGACCTGGATTGCGTTAATAAGCGCTGCGCAGGCGCGGTTGGATATGCTATATCTGTCTGCCGCCAACGCTGTGTTGGTCAAGTCGTCTCTGTTTTGCGATGACGGCAGAGCGACCTCGCTCTCGAACTCGGAAGAGCTGGCTGATGCCATGGAAACGGAGTCCGGCGCTGATGAGCAGCCAGGCTTCGGGCAGAATCTTCGGAATCTGAGGACGACTCCAGGACTCCATGAGTTGTCGGCTCCGGCGACTCCAGACGGGTAACACCGTCTCCTCCGACAGGACCGCCGGCCGTTGTCCGAGTAGTGGTTGATTTCGGTGGCGGCTGGCTCTGGTCGCTGTTGTCCCCGGTTTTGGCCCTTCTCTGAGTCCGTACACGTTCTCGGTTTCGTCTTCGTTTCGTCTCCTGAACGTCGACTGTGCCCAAGTACATCTTCCGTGGTCCACGTTGGTCGTTCAAAAACCCAATCTCCATAGGCGGCACCTTGTAGTCTCTGGGGCACGCGCAGTTCAGCATATCAGCGCACTTGCATTGGGCGATATCAAACAAACCTTCAAACCACCTGGCCTTATCTTCCAGAGATGCTATTTTGGCATCGTTCTTGGGAGTCCCTTTCTTTGATCTTTTTGAGATCGCTTTCTTGTACGACATAAACTTGTCCCGGCACTCTGTTACCATGGCATGGATGCGCCGGAGACCCAACGCCGGGATCCCTTCTCGGATCCACAAATCCCGCACAGCATTTGCGACCTTGTTGATTGCGGGCAGCTTATCGGTGGTCCTCACTTTCTTATCAAACTGTATTTTACTATACACTTTTTCGACATACCCTAATACGTCCTTGCGCGTCGGAAACATGTTCTTCTTTAGTTCAGCTGGGCATCCCAACCCTTTCGCTTGCCGTGTGGTGGACTGGTGACTCGCAGATTTCCGCTCCATAGCCAAACGCACTAGCACCTCTCGACACGCTAATGATCACTGATCCGTCGATACTGATCTGAGTGGCCGCTGACTAGCGTCGGTCGCGACGCCGGTCGGAAACCGACGCTCTGTAATTAATCCAGATACCCAGGCGACAGGGCATGTCTGAACACGAACAACGGGCCATTCAGATCTGCCGGCGGAGGGGAAGGTCGGGGGACAGTTACAGCGCTGGACGCGAGCGGCGATAACGACACCAGAATATCAATGCAGTGAAGTGCTCGCTGTCAGGGTCGGATACAAGGAGGGGGAGACAAGGGGGTCATCGACACATAAGCACTTATTACTTTATGAGTTTGGAATTGAAAGAATCTGAGAAAGAAAGATCTTAGAAAGAAATTGTTTAAAAATTATAATTCATCGACTGACAGGCGAAACAACACCAGGCCACTCATACCTATTACATATATGTCCATCTACTGTCACATTGCACAACTAATCGTTCATTCACACTCTCAATAATAATGCCATGATGGAGCCGTATGGAGAGGAATTAGGGTGCATGGCATTGCTTCTTTTCTGTCTTAGAGTTAGGAGTGTATAATATACCAATGAGCTAAATAACAGCGTATAATATAAAAGTGTATATTAATTTAGTAATGGTATCATAAGAAATACTAATTTAGAAGGCAATGAAACCCTGCATACCAACGAACAAATAAACACATTAGTTACAGTGCGTTTTGAGGGTGATTATAGTGCCACCCCTGGCATACCTATATTTGGCCGCGCCCTCGGGCGTGCCGCCCCCAACATCAGGGTTCGCCCCCCCCTTTGGAAAATTCCTGGATCCGACCCTGCTCGGTGTATCAGGTCATGTCGCGAGTGTCCTCTCCCCCCCCCAACCTCTCCCGGTCTCGGGGACGGGCCCACACGGTCTAGCCAGACCTGCGGGCTGGTGGAATTTCGTGACGGCAGCGCGGACACGGTACGCGAATACCGCTGCAGGACCCTAAATAATGACTAAATCGAGTAGCAGTAGTCATCATTAGGCATCATATTGTACGCTGATTCCAAAAATATGACTATATGACTTCCTGTCGGCTTTAGTTTCTGAGCCGATATTATCCCCGCTAGGTGGCTCTTGTGGGCACACGGCCAAACCTTCCAAGGGCCGGAGCACACTTTGTGTATCATTTTTTCTAGAAATTTCAAGTATATTCGGGGTTCATAGACCCATGGGCACTATAATTTTGCTAACCATAGGCAAAACGAAAGAAAAATGTGCGTTTCGACACAACCTAATAAACATCCGACGTGACTGGTGACGACCTGTGCCATCGGTGCATATGTTGCCCCCCCCCGCCCGAACAGCTTTCAGAAATCAACATCTGTGCGTTGAGGACTTCCTTGATTAATTGTAGTTCTTTCTATCAGCCCGGGACCTCTTCCAAGGGCGTAGCCAAGAGGGCAGGCGCGGATCCAGGATTAGTCATTGAAGGAGCATGTCTGGAGCCACTAGATGAGCCTCCAGGGGTGCCTTCAGTTGAAAATGTCAAACGTCACTCCACGCTAGGCGATTGCCATGGATGGATACACAAACTTCAGACACCACGCCACTCCAGTCGGTTATCATAGATACACAAGCTACAGACGTTACATCACGCAAGTTGGTTGCTATAGATACAAAGGCTACAGACACCGCACCTCCCTAGTCAGCTGTATGGATACACAATGCTGCAGCAACGGCTCGATTTCCGACCAAGCATTTACTGTATATGTAGATGACATGTGCGTGGACGCTATGAACCATGACTATGTCTTGGCACTTAACCACAAGGTCCGGTGAAATATCAACTTTGAAAGTTGGTCACAGACTCAGTGTAGCATCAACTACTGATGGTAAGATGAGATACGATTGATAATATGAGCTATGGAGAGCGAGCCAAGCTTTACTTGACAGGAAACTGAAATACTGACATGGAAGATAAATTGACCATGCATGAATGCATTCTTGGAGAAACAAACAAAACTAGAAAGAAAAATCCCTACCGAAATAAATGTGTCTGTGCCTATGAAATGGGTCAAAGCATCTTGCCAGGAATTATTCATAACACTAGGATCTAGAAATATGAGCTTCATTCACTCACTTCTACATAAATAGCAAAACGTCAAACTTACCTTTTCACGATGAATTATCTTGGCGACCTTTCCCGGAAAAGACTGTCCTGAGCACGAATCTGCAGGCAGTGGCTGCTTGTGTACTCTCTGGACATCGTGCACTCACTGTGTGTTCTCTATACTTGCCTCCTGGTGTAGTACTTCCGAACTTCGAACTCGGGAAACTCTTGGTCAAGCTTCCACCTCCATTTCTTTTCCTAAGGGACTTGAAATCTCACCATACCGTCTGGGGTTGCGACGAGGTCAATTCCTTGATCGCCTTTTGGTAAATTTTATTCTACAGACCATTCTTTACATGTTAAACATGGTTGCATTTACCTATTTCAGCCTCCCATTAGGTCTTACTTAAACCTTGGACCTTAGTCTTGCCAGCCCACAGCTGAGGGGGGCACTCGAGCCTTCCCGGAGGGGCGCGGGTTCCAAATTCCATGGGGATATGTCCCTGAATCCGCCGACCATCCCTGAACCCGCACGACCATCCTGCAGGACACCGGTTGACGCTCAGGCAGGGGTGTTGCTATATGCTTTCCAGGGGGAATGTGCCCCATCATGTCTTTGCCCCCCCCCCCCCCCCGCCAATAACTTCAAGCTTCAACATGGGACCATATGGAGTGTGGTCCCCCAATCAATTTGGGCCTACCCATTGCCTACATGTATTTTGCCCCCCCCCCGCCCGAATAGCTTTCAGAAATCAACATCCGTGCGTTGAGGACTTCCTCGATTAATTGTAGTTCTTTCTATCAGCCCGGGACCTCTTCCAAGGGCGTAGCCAAGAGGGCAGGCGTGGATCCAGGAATAATCATTGAAGTAGCATGTCTGGAGCCACTAGATGAGCCTCCAGGGGTGCCTTCAGTTGAAAATTTCGTGAGGGGCGCACTCGAGGGTCTGGGAAGGGAGGCTTCGGCTGAAAATTAAAGGGGGTGTATTCAATAATACTAAGGGGCACAGTTTCATCCGGAGGGGCGCCTTTAGCTGAAAAAGTAGAAAGGGTTGCACTCGAGCCTCACCGTAGGGCCACTTGTCCTGGTAAGATGGGCGCCACCTTGCCATGAGCGGGCACATGTCCCCTGTGCCCTCTGTATCTGTCTCTGCGAGGGGATGAACGGCAGGGACGCGGCAGGTAGGAGTACAGGCTTAGTGGGAAATAGATAATGTGGTTTTTGCTTGATATATGCATATATATCCAGCAAAAGTTTCTGCTTCATATATGACTATATCATTTGAAAATGGTATAGTCATTTTCACCACCTAGAACGCCCCAGCGTCATCGCCTTACATCCACAACACACTGCGCAGCTCCTACCAGCGCCGCGGTTGTTCCCATATGCTGCACCGCCGTCGGGAGCTTTTTGAAAATTTGGCTGGCGATTTGGCTGTCTAGTTATATATATATCGAAGTCAATGGCCTGTCCTAAGCTTTCATCTGTGGCGCACCGAAGACACCAGAGTGTTATTGTTCAGAGTGTTTGGTATGGGAAATTGATATAAAAACAGGATTAATACAACGAAGAATGTCTCTTAGATGCTCCTGGGTTTTAGACATTGCGTGTAAAGAAAATATATGACCTTCAATATACTTTACTACTCAACGTTTCGGCCAGGGGCCATCGTCAGGAGTGAAGTATAATCTTTATCGTTACTTTTGATGTCAACTCAGCACCTCCTGGCATATTGAAGGTCGAATATTTTATTTACACGCAATGAAAAACAGGAGGCATAGCGAGAGTTTTCCTCTTCGTGTAACCGTTTCACCTCGATGACAAGTGATTGGAACTCGGTCCGTTCCTTCGCCTCTCGACACACGTATTCCAATACGTTTCCGTAGCTTCGTAGCACGAATGGCATTCTTACCCAACGACGAGACGTAACAAATGCGTTTGCCACCTATTTCTCTTCTATTTCTGCTTCTGATATTCATTCGCCAAACATTCACCACAACAAACTAACTATCTTGGAAAGCCTAGACTTTAATTATCACAGCTTAGAACCATATAATGCTCCCTTTACATTGGAAGAGCTTAAGATTTCCATGGCCAAATCTACCAATAAGTCCGGCGGTGCTCATGGTATCTCATATGCTTTCTATACCGAGCTATATGAGAGGAGTTTATGCAGCTTGCTATATGCAATAAATCACCTCTGGGAAAGCCATCTATTCCCGGAAAAGTGGCTCGAAACAATTATCATTCATATATTAAAGCCTGGAAATGATAAGATGTCGGTTTCTTCCTATTGCCCAATCTCACTCACGAACTGTCTCTGTAAAGTGGTGGAGAGAATGGTAAACGCACAATTGCGTCATTTCTTAGAAACCAATAATATCATGTGCCCATTTCAGAGCGGTTTTCGTCGCGAGAGAGTCACATCCTCAAATATAATACGCCTTGTTACTTTTGTGCAAAATGAGTTCCTTGCACGGCAAGCAACAGTGGCGGTGTTCCTGGACTTAGCGGCGGCTTTCAGCAAAGTTCACAGAGGAACTGTTCTCGCCAGGGTCCACTATGCTGGAGTACGAGGACATATGGCACACTTCCTGGCAAACTTTCTCCAACGACGTTCCTTCCAAGTAAACTGCCATTCCTCCTCGTCGGATGTGAATTACCTTGAGCATGGACTTCCACAGGGTAGTGTCGTTTCTCCAACGCTGTTTCTTCTCGCGATAAATAACATCTTCCGCGACCTACCGCTTATCCTCCCATCCATCCGGCATTCCAATGTTTGCCGATGATTTGGCACTCTGGTTTACTCATCTACTGATTGTAGATTTCTCAATTGCTATAGATAAAATTTGCTTTGGAGGCGTCTAGAGAGGCGTCTAGAGCGCTTACTATAGTGGTGTCGTAGTTGCTGTTGCCCGATACGCTGGCATAGTGTAGTTTAAAGTGGTCTATGACTTGTTGTGGGTCAGTGATGCGCTGTCCTTTCACCGTCAGCTGGGGGAAGGGGCCTGGTGGTGGGCGTTTCAGGTTGAAACGCTTCATCAGGTCCCAGATTCTGCCAGTAGGAGTGAACCTATTGAATTGAGAGGCAAAAGACTGCCAACAGTTTTGACGTGCTGTTCGAATTGTGTACCGGCAGTGTTTTTTAGGTCGTCTATATGCTGAGAGGTGTGCTTCGCACACGCATCTTTTGAATTGTTTGTGGACACGGCGCCGTGCAGCTATTGCCCTTTGACAGTCCGGGGTCCACCATGGCGTAGATGCTTTTTTCCTAGGTTTGTTACTTTTCGGGACCGAGTCTCGTGCTGCTGAGCTGATGACCCTTAGGAATGTCTCGATCTTACTGGTCTCTGAAGTTGTTAGGTTAAGGTCCACCTGTTCCTCGAATTTAGCCCAGTCCGCTCTCTTCAAGTTCCAAAGATTGTCTAAATAGCTTAGTGTGGTGGATAGCGTCCGTGCTGAGCCTAATGGCGATTGGGTAGTGGTCGCTCAGCCCGGGAACGTCTGAAACTGACCAGTCAAATAGTGAGCTAGATCGTTTGGAGCAGCACGTTAAGTCAATGCAACTGTCCGATCCTCCTAAGGTCGGGTGGCGGCCCCGGTGTTAAGAAGTACTAGGTTGTGGTCCGAAATAAACTGGTGAATTTCGCGCCCTCTGGTGTCAGTCTGGTCGCTTCCCCAGGAGGGGTGTTTAGCATTAAAGTCTCCCATAATGAGAACTGGTGGAGGGGCCTGAAGCAGCAAGTCGCTCAGCTCCTGTGGTGTCGGGGTTTCAGCTGACGGCGAGATGTATAGTGAAATGATTATGATTTGGCAAAGGGAAATTTTGAGGCTGACTGCTACGCAATTCAGGGGAGTATTTAACGTTACTCGACGGTGAGTTATGCTGTTTGCAATGAGCATGGCTGCGCCCCATTTCCTATTTGGGCCGTTTACGTTGTCGACGTGCCAAGTGTAACCTGGGATTTTGTTCAAAGTGGAGTCAGAATCTCGAAAGTGAGTCTCTTGGAGCGCAGCTGGTAATGGTTTTTGTTGTAATAATTGAGATTTGAATTCTATGAACTTGCCTGGAAGGCCTCCGGTGTTCCACTGCAGAAAAAAAAGTCCCATTGCTGAACGCGTTTAGTGACTGTTGGTGTTCCTATACTGGGGTGGTGTCGGTGTCGAGTTGGGGCGAAAGGTTGAACCGGTGAACGGAGAGAGGGATGGGAGGTGACCCAGGCAGGGGTGGTAGCCTGGACCTGGTCGCACGGGTCCTGGGAGGTGATTGGGTAGAGTGGCGGCGTGATTTGCGCTTGGGAGGCGCGGTGGGTTCGGATGGGATTCGTTGGTCTGGAGTTGTGGGTTCGATGGGCTTGGAAGGAATGGTAGGTCCAGTCTGAGTGCTGGCCTCAGACGAGGTTTTGGAATGGGTTTGGGTGGGTGTGCAGAAGGTGGTGAGAGGTTCGGTTTGGCAGGAGGTGGTGGCCGTGGACTTGCGGGTGGTCTGGGTGGATGTTGTGGTGGCCTTGGTTCTAGGCCTTGGTTTGGGCCGGCCGGATGTGTGTGGTAGGGGCCGAGGCCCTGAAGGAGGCAGTGGAGGGAAGGCTTCAGGGTGTCGAGGTGGGCCCTGGCCAGTTGGAGGCGGTGGCGCGAAGTGGTACGGCCAGGTCCCGTGGGGGATACGTGGGTACCGGTGGGGGATGGGCTGGGGACCGGGCCTGGGTCTGATGTGTGTTGGAGGACGGATGATGCTATGTGGATAGTGGGACGGTTGTGGGCATGAGCCGGGTCTGAGATGGGGTGGGAAGGGAAGGAAGCCCATTCCTCGGTGTGGTGGACGTGGGAAGCCGGGCCGCGGTGGAAAGGGTGTGGGAGGAGGCCGGGTCGAGGGTGAAGGGAATGTGGATAAGGGCCAGGTCTGAAGTGGAGTGGATGTGGGAGGAGGCCAGGTCCTGTGTGGGGTGGGGTGGGAAGGAGTGGTGATCGGTGAGGTCGAGGGGCGGTGGGCCGGGGAGGTCGGGGATCGGTGGGGTGGTTGAGGCGAGGGTCGGAGGAGCGTTGAGGAGGGAGGTGTGCCGGGCTCCGGGGGCCGGTTGCTGGTGGGATGGTTGGGCGGGTGGGAGCTGGTATTGGAGGGGATGTGGGTTTAGGTGTGGAGAGCGTCGCTGCGTAGCTTCGCCCGGCGGTAGGTGCGGTGTGGAGAGGTGCAGTTGTGGCTGTGTGAGTGTCAGTGGTGGTGTGGCGTAGGTGCTGTCGTACTGTTGCGTGTGGCACCCGATGAGTTGCCGCATACCGGCACACCTCCCTCTCGTATGCCCACTTGGGACAGTCGGGGTCGGTGCCGGGGTGCGGCCCATCACAGCCTGCACACTTCCTTTCGGAGGAGTTGCAGTCGGAAGCCGCGTGGTGACCGGCGCACTGGCTGCATCTGGGAGTTAGCGACGCGCATGCGCGTTCGCCATGTCCATAACGCAAGCAGAACCGGTACCGTAGTGGCAGAGGCACCATTTTAAGGCGCACCTCGTAGGCCTTGTTGTGTATGTGGACGTGTGATGGTAGGTGTGGTGAGTCGAAAGTCAGTACTAGAAGTTTATGAGTCGAACGTGTCTCCCGTTTAATCTGGCTGATTGTGACTGTGGCATCCAGGAGGGCTGAGGCATCGAATAGTGCGGCGATGCTGTCAAGTGGTATGCTATCCAGCTCTGGGGCGCAAATGTAGCCGCGGCTGGTGTTCAAGGTGCGGTGTAACGTGAAGGAGCAGCGCTGGTTGTTAAAGGTGGTCGTGTTTAGTAGAGTTTGGGTGTTCTCGCTGCTCTGTGTTTGGACTATGATGTGTGTGGTGTGCATGTGGACCTTGAAGTGTGTCGAATTAAGAATGTGTCTGAGTGTCCTCTCGAGAGTGAAAGGAGACTCCTGTGTGATGTTGTGCCCTGTCTCTGTGTACGTACCAACTAGGTAGGTGCCTTGTGTGGTGCTGGCGGCGGGCGCCATGGTGTGTAAGGGCTTGGTCCCACCCCCTGCAAGTGTCCCTCCTGACTGAAGAACTACCCGGATTCGTTGCACACTGGACCGAGCTTTCGCCCGCTGGTCCCTGCCCCGGCCGCAATGGCCCAAAACAGTGGGCTCGACACCGTTAGGTTTCCTCCGGGAGGTAATGGTTAGTTGGGAGACAGAGAGAAGTTGGGGATTTGGTGAGGGAGATTTGCCTTCTAGATTCGCAGGAGTGCTACTCTAGGGTCCCTGGATCTCTTTTCGTATATTGGCTTCTTCTGCTGCTACAGGTTTGTCTTCTGCTCAAGCCTTGGACCTTCCTGGTTATCTTCTTGCTTGCCGACTGCGGGCGCCGATCGTGCTCTGAGAAGAGCTGTGTCTGATCTCGTTTATTGGGTCGTTCAAGACGCACTTTATGAAAAATCACGGCCAATGGCGCCGCCCACACTGTCTCGCCAGTGGGCCGCGGGATTGAGAAATGTCCACAGTGGTGCGAGTGTTGAACCCGGGATTTTCGTATCCAGAGCTCAACGCCTTAACCACTCGGCCATCCCCGCCCACACAGGGTTGGCGACGTGTTCACGACACACACATGGCAGACCGGTGAGTGGTTAAATATGTAAAAACAGAGAAATTTGCTGTAGTTTTTTATCTCTACTGCAGGAACAATGTCGACTTTGATTGGACCGGGGCCGATTTTGGACGTCTTGTGTCATACATTTTGTACTTCACCTCCGTGGTCCTCCACGGATGGTGAGAGGCGACATGGCGTTTACATAGATTGGCGGAAATTCCTCACGACATCGGTCACCTGACGCAGCCCGTGCCGCAACAGTTTGCCAGCTACACCTCCACTGAGAGCAGCCTCTCGTGTGTGGCTAAAACTTGGCCGGTACGCAAGTGGCCGGCAGCTTGAAGGTGGAGAGGCCGCTCCCAATCTCCCGGATCAAACATTGGGAGCCGCTGGTACACGGCACAGGACACGCGGTGACGCACTTCTTGCCGCAGCCGTAGCTGCAGCACTTGAAGAGGCCGTCGCAGTCGCTGTCGCTAGAGCAGGTATCCAGGGTTCCTCCCGGCGGCGGGGCCAGGCATCCGCTCCGGGCCGCCACGTCGTTGATGGGGCACACCCCGCTCCGTGATGTCCAGTGCGCGTCTGAAACAGAAACGCGTTGTCGCCTTACGCATGTACGCCACGGCGTACGTGACGATGTGTGTGGCTAGGTGATCACATGATCCGACCCGCCCCAGGACGTGAGCGACATCTGAGTAGTCAGGTCGGATGCACGTGCCGCCGAGACCGCAATCGATAGATGCACACTTCACCGGGGAACTCCGACAACACTTCTTTAGCACTAGGATGCCGAGCAAACAATTCACTTGAACTTTCGGCCTACTTGCGGGCATGCTAGATACTTAATAGAACAGTTCTCACAAACTGTGCAGTGATAAGAAACATGGTAATGCCTACTGTCCTCACCCTGAGGTCTACTGGTCACTATGTACCGGAGAAAGTTCCTAGATGTGGGATGCTTAGAGGAAAATTATTATCAAATGACCAAATGGCCTATCAACAACAAGTGGCTTTGGTAAGGGATATGTTTCTTAAAATCAAGGGTGCTCTCACCAGGGTTCTTCCTTTCGTCAAAGTGTATGTTTGTGTATCTCCAACATCAATGTCAAAGTGTACCTCCAACACAAACATAATTGATATGATCGAACCTCGTCCATGCATTTACATCTGATACTCCCGACATGCTCCCGCCGGCAACGCATTAAATATTGACACCACAACTTCCAGGTAGGAGGATTCGACACCCACTAACTTATTCGTCGGCCATATGAGGGAGATTGAAGTGGATATATGTAATGATGAAGTCAAATTTTACTAGAAAGCCATGGTCTTGACAGTGCTTCCTGCTCACTTGTAAGCTACAAGTATTTTTTCGTAATGTAAATAACCTTATGCATGATTTAAACTAATTAGTTATAAATTTGTATATATGATGAGAAACTGAGTTGGTGTTCAAAACTGTAATCCCTCAGAGTTGAAGCCAAGGATAACGTCATTTATGTCCACAAAGACCTCCAGCCACCGGAGTCAACAAAGACCTCCAGTCAACAAAGACCTCCAGCCACCGGAGGGAGCAAATTGCCGCTGTAAAGACGGATACGGACGGCTGTTACCGAGTTATGTTTACTGAGGATGGAGCGTCACGTTCTCTGGCATT
>JAOTOM010001813.1:0-80921 GCA_034440615.1 Ashinkailepas kermadecensis | reverse complement strand
AGCGACAGGAACAAGCATTGAACAACATTGCATAAATGACAATGCAACAATGCAACAATGATAATAAATAAATAATGCAAACCCTTCAAATTCCATTCCCTCATGGGCATAGTTTTCGCTATGGTGTACCGTTTTGTAAATGACGTCGTTGAGAAGGTATTGAGCTGTGAAGCTCTAATCATACAGGCTGTAGTCACTGAAAACAAGTTGGTAGGAAGAAAATGCATTTAAAAACATCTTTCCTCCCATTTTATATGGGGGCATGAGTGTTGTTTTGTATGCTTGTGAGGGGGAATTCGCCCCTTCAATGTTGGCTTGCCTATATTGGCAATGCACCCCATGTCCCATGTTTCTGAAAATTAGTTTTGGGGGATCAGTGGCGTACCTAGAATTTGCATCATGGGGCGGGGGGCAAACGGATTTGGAGGGGCCCACCTACCCCCATTAAAAAGTCCTCGGATTTCGAGAACTATTTTTCAAAGCGGACCTTTTTAAATAAAATAATTAGTATGGTTGTGGTTTTCAAGGTCTGCGACGCGACGTTTTTGAGTCAAAGTGTGATCCTTTGGCTCTGACGTCATTTGCTTGGATCCCTAGCGCGAGTTTTTGCGGCCTCGGCACTTTTTGGAGGTCCAAGTTTTGGAGTCTTTTGGCGTCATTGTTGGGGCCCCAGGATGACTATCCATGTCCGGATTGTTTTTCGTTGCCCAGGCATTTGTTTTGGTCCAAAGGAGACTATTGGGGCCCGGTACGACATGTCGTGTCCCTAGCGTAATTTTCAAGGTCCGGGCATGACTATTTATAAGGTTCAGCGTGCTTTTCAGGGGCTCCGGCTCTTTTGGGGCCCATATCGTGATTTTCAAGTACCCGGCACGATTGTTTGAGGGACCCCAGTGTGATTTTCGGGTGCACAGACACGAAGTTTTGAGGAACCTAACGTAATATTACGGCATGGAAGGGGCGACTTTCCCCGCTGCCCCCCCCCCACGGTTCTGATGTACTTGATTACAAGAGTCATCCCCGGTATTCCCTCGGCGTGCTTACATTCCCAATGAATGGTAGTGCTGGACTTCGGGCGTGGGCGGGTGGAAATTGGTTTAATGCAAAGGGGATGCAAATGGATGACCGTTTTTCTACTCATATATACTTTTTTTTAATTCTTTACTATATTTGCTGGACATAAAATTGTGCAACCCAGAGCATCGTTGGGTGCGAGTATTTACCTTCGAATGGTTTGGTGACCTGATTACACGGCAGGCTTAGAGCATGCACACGTGCTTGCACTTTCTAACACGTTCACAGGTCTAAAAACAAATAGCGAATACTAAGGGTGTGGCATTTGCATATACAGAAGCGCAGCCAAGGGGGCCGTTAGCCCCTTAGCAACCAAAAAGACATGAGATCAAGCAAGAAATTTGGAGATTCTCACCGCGTAAAACCAACAATTTTCTGCGCTCCAAGCGCGACAAAACCGTTTTCTATGTCATGCCATTTTTTAGGTCGGCACCCATTTTAGAAGATCCTAGCTGCGCCACCGAACATATATACCATTATATTCCAACATATATTGTGGCATTACGCGGAGTAGACAATCTCGTAATGGTTACCGGTCCGTGGGTGTGAAAAACGAATGTTCTAAAGGCAATGAAAGACGAGCCGATAACTGTCCCCCTAGCTGTCGTCCACATTGCGTAATCGTCTTGTACCCACAAGGTACGATACATGCCCTATCCGTACCGTACAAGTCAAGTCTGTACGGTACGATACAGACAACAAAGATGCTTGTCCAATTGGTGTGTTGGGTCGATATATAGGCCTCAAAATGCGCGAATGTTTTGAGCGTTTATTTGAGTTATATGTCATAACTAAGAGTATATTCAGATACGTTGGAATGGTAATGGCCGTCACGCCTGTTCCGACATATATTGTGGTGAGCCTTGAAAATGTCTCGACTGGGGTCAATAGTTTGGGGTCGTGAGAAGACCCACGACTCCAACCCAGCCTTTTTCAAGGCTCACAATATCCGTTGGAGTGGTCGAAGTGATGCGGCGTGCAGGTCATTACTATTTCAGCATATTCCAATGCCGCCGTACATTCGGCACGTTTTCCAATAACTATATTCAGATACTGTGGAAAGCTAGGTGAGTCGAATGTACATGCCTATCCCTCAGCAACGGTATCTAGCAAATCAATAACATGGAAATCAGACTTTCAAAATAAGCATTTCGCTTCAATATGCAACAGTTCCCGAAATTTGCAGTTCCGTTCTGGGCTCGATCGCTAAGCGCCGTGCTGGTTAATGCCATACCTGCAGGCAACCTGCTGGCGGTGGTCCTACCAGCCGCCACGCCACAAAACGTGCACCCTCCGACCGCCGAGCCGGAGCGAGGGGATCAGGTGTCAGACCGGAGGGGAGGTGTGGCAGGTGATTACTCTTTCGAGATACGGCAATGGGCAGCCCGCCGGAGACTCGGGAGTTACACACTTGCGGCAGTACAGACGAAATTCGACAGACCGGCTGTGGCAGTCAAAGGATTAAGGTGAGATTTATTATATGAGACGTAGGATGTCATCAGTAATGTTAACCATTCCGACGCTTTTGTTCACGGTCGCACTGAATGATGTAAGTCGAAGGCTTATCATAGCTCTAGTCAGCATTGTCAGACTGAGCAGGTCCTGGGAAGGCGTCTCCTGGATGAGCAGGTCCTGGGAAGGCGTCTCCTGGATGAGCAGGTCCTGGGAAGGCGTCTTCTGGATGAGCAGGCCCTGGGAAGGCGTCTTCTGGGTGGGGAAGTTCTGGAAAAGCATTGCCGGAGATCCTCGGACCGCTGATCTTGACTCCACTGTTGTGCCTGCTGCAGCTGACGAGTGAAAGCAGGCTGAGTACCACTATTAGTGGAGTCATGGCTTTCACCTGGAAACGGGTAGAAGTCAAGCAACTGTCTCATGAAGAAGACTGATACACGCTGCACTAAGATAACGCAATGCGTTCTCGCATAAGATCCCGAACTCTATTCACGCCATACCCTTCTATACAAGGAATGTAATTAAACAGCTAGGTGGGGTCTCAGAAACTTGTCGGTGGTTAACCCGGAAGTCACTGGGGTATTTACAATCACACAAGTCATTGTGGGGTTTTCCCCTTGTATCTTCGCAACCAATGAACCGATTACGACGATCCAAACGGCATTCGGTAGCTCCATAACTTTAATCGATATAAAAAATTGTGTTTACTGTAAGCAGGTTTACGTTTTTTTTTACTTTTCGAAAACGTAGAAACCGGGCGACGGCGTCGGACAGCGTTCTGCGCTTCCCATTACTGCTGAACGAAGACAAAGAGACCAGTTCTCCAGCACAGACGAACTCCAGAGGCACGGATGACACAAACTTCAAAGGAAGCCTCGGGGAACAACAACTAACGGCGAACCAGGGTAATCGCCTGGCACCCTCCCCTCCGCGTCCAGCTGGCCACGTGCGTACACACGCAGATCTAGACCGACAGACGGGTCCGTGACCCAGATCTGGAACACCGCCAGCTGAGAGACAAGACCCGGCAGACCATCCTGGCGGCCCCAGACGACTCACAACAGACCCGGCTTAAGACAAAGAAACTGCACTTCCACCAATCCAAAACAAGCGCACAACCCGAAGCCCCGGGAGTGGCCAGCGGATGGAAGAGGCGGGGCTTCCGAAACTGGAACAAAACTGAAAGACCGGCCGAAAAAAGAAACACACGCTCTGATGTCCTCAGGCAGGGCACATCCTCTCCGACGTCCTCAGACAGGACGAGAGTCTCCGAAGCAGCCGAGAAGAAAGAAACCGCGCACGAGAGAAATCACCAGCGAAATGTGAGTCTTAGACCGACGCCTTCCCTTCCATCTTCGCACTACCCGATGGCCGCCACTCAGCGAGTTCCAGACCGCCTGGCGCCGTCGCCCCAACCGACGAGGTCCCGGTCGTTGACGGGGGGGATTAGCCTAGGAGGGACGTGCAAACGGAAGGCGGCGTTAGCGTCGCACGCTTAGCATATAATGACAGGGTAGGTAGGCAGGGGGGGTTAACGTCAATGAATGGCGTAAGGAATACGACCCTCCCAGGACCGGCAGCATAGTAAATACCTCGGTGCTCAGGTGGGTGAAAAGGAGGGTATTTACATCCAGACAGAAAATGGCGGCTGTGCCTCGAGCGCTGAGGAGTGCGCGTCGCGCTTTCGCTTTGACCGGGTGACAAACAACCGGCAATTGCGAAAAGGGGTGTAGACAGTACCGTTTGCACTTTCCAATACAAGGAATGATGTCCACATGGTGTTTGATGTTTGCCTGAGATTAATTTGTCATATGAAGCAAATGCACATATAAGCGAGGCAGCCGACCTGCGAGCCATCCTCTTATGGACTGAACGTTCCCGGGTAAGGGTAATGAGTGTGAAAGCCAGTTTTTAACTTGACTATAATAGTAATGTTGTTTATATATATATGATCTGCGTTTGGATGAGGTCAAATTGCAAGAAGGGGTGCGATGACCGTATTCTTCGGGGGGCATTAGCAGATGCTCTGGTTCTTTGACTGCGAAATCCCACTGGCCTCTGTGAACCATTGGCGCAGCTGGGGGCGGGCACAGTAGGCATGGTCGGATGAGCTGTTGAGCCCCACCTTGCGTCCGTCGAGTTTGGCGCCGAACATTAGGTTAAGGCAAAACACTGAACGGTCGTGAGTCCGCCCCCGTTCGCTATACGTTTGGACACGGAGCTGTATGGCGTTCGGGGGAACGTTCGGACAGGTTTGGCGTGCCATAAGCCCCGAGGCTGAAAGGGTAGGGCAGGCTAGGTTATAAAGACGGCCAGGGGGCGTGCCCAACGTGGTAGGGATCCGTGCCCGCTCGTGAGCACGTGCACCTGGTCGCACATTATCAGTATACGGCGGGTAAGGCCCGTTGCGGCACCGACCTTTCTTTAAGGCTAGGGTATGTCAGTCAAAGATACCAGAGCACTTGCATAAGCCCTCGGAGCCATTACGACGAGCCCCCGTCTTGGCAGTTAAGCCTTCATCCAGGCGAGGAACACTGTCAATAATGGTGTGGCCAGCTATGATGGCAGTGGAAGATTTACATATTCGGCCAATCTACCACAAAAAGAGCAATGGTCTGTCGATATGTGTTTGTGTACCGCTGAGAGGGGGGGGGGGAGGAGGAGCCAAATTTGGAGACCAAGCATTTCATTAATTAATAAGAAAAGAATGAATGGGACGAACGAATGTGAAGTGAATGAGGAGAATGAATGTGTGTTAGGTAGCTTTAAGGGCCAGCGGAAGCCGCTTGGGGCTCAATCACAGGCACCTATTTCGTGCGGTACATTGTACAAAATTATACTACTATCAGCATCGAAAAGTCCCAATTAGGGACAAGACATTGAAACTAAAAGCAAATTCCATTTTTCATTAATTCTCTAAATACAACGTAACCTTTCTAATTTGGCTAGAAGCACTCATTTACCTATATGGTGTTCCCAAAACTTTGACCTCGCACACCTATAAATTCGTGTTAGGGACGGTAGCACACACCATCAAGCCGGTCGGGGTTTGGGGAATGTGTGGTGGAGGTGGCGGGGAAACACAGCAGAACACATCCCTGACACATGTATAATCAGCAAAGGAGTGAGTTAGCTCAGTTTTAATTAGCCCTGTATAAGTCAAGAGTCAACTCATGCTCAGCCTTGCTAAAGTGTTCTCAGTTAAAATAAAGCCTCATAGTTCATCAATCACAGCAGTTCCAGTTTAGGCTCGGTTGGCCTTATTTTCACACACTATTACTTTTCACACACCCATTATAGTTTCACACACACCCGAGCTAACCTCCCACACATCCCAGCACAGCTACACCCCTCACCCGCCACACCCGCCAAACCACCGAAACCACCACCCCCACACCCCACCGACGGCAGAGCCGCCACCCCTACATTACCTGGAGGTCAACCTTGAAAGCTTGAGGTCATCTATGAACAAGATGCCAAATGCCACTCTCTCTCTCTCTCTCTCTCTCTCTCTCTCTCTCTCTCTCTCTCTCTCTCTCTCTCTCTCTCTCTCTCTCTCTCTCTCTCTCTCTCTCTCTCTCTCTCTCTCTCTCTCTCTCTCTCTCTCTCTCTCTCTCTCTCTCTCTCTCTCTCTCTCTCTCTCTCTCTCTCTCTCTCTCTCTCTCTCTCCTCCCTCTCTCTTTTCTCTCTCTCTCTCTCTCTCTCTCTCTCTCTCTCTCTCTCTCTCTCTTATATATATATATATATATATATTATATATATATATATATATATATATATATATATATATATATATATATATATATATATATATATATATATATATATATATATATATATATATATATATATATATATATATATATATATATATATATATATATATATATATATATATATATATATATATATATATATATATATATATATATATATATATATATATATATATATATATATATATATATATATATATATATATATATATATATATATATATATATATATATATATATATATATTTTTTTTTTTCCTCTCTCTCTCTCTCTCTCTCTCTCTCTCTCTCTCTCTCTCTCTCTCTCTCTCTCTCTCTCTCTCTCTCTCTCTCTCTCTCTCTCTCTCTCTCTCTCTCTCTCTCTCTCTCTCTCTCTTCTCAATTCCATATCTCAGCATACCTGAGGAACTACTACGCTTGAAGAATATGATAGTATTCTCCAAGAGAGCCGACCAAGGTTATGAAAATGCTAGCCATGATCTCGTACGTGAACGTCTACAATACTGAAGACCAGAGCTTGCCGTCCTAAAGTTACAGATGCAGAGCCTCGTCAGCTGTCTCCAACGAGATCTGTCACCAGATCCCTTCAACACCGTGACGTCAGCAGTGGCCGTCGCCAAGAACCAAGAGAATGAAGTCTGCAAGAACCGACAACGACGGAAGTATAATGCACTTCTACGAAGGCGAGCTGGTGCTGAAACGGAGATCTCCGAGCCCGTCGTCAAGAATTATGTTGCCGACCTCAGCCAATATACCCTCTCGCCGGGTCAGTCCAGCGCGCCAGAGCTTGGCCACGGTCTCGTCCCTACACGAAAGAAGTCCCGAAAGTAAAAATAGCCGCTGCCATCGAATCTCTGGCTCAGACGATTCCCGAGAAGGAGCAGGCTGATCAGATCGGTGTTGAGGCTGTCCAAGTACTTAAGTCACCTCAGCCTCATAAGCCTAACATTTCCCCAGCTCAAAGGAATGCTTTATCTGAGCTCCAAAAGAATGTCGTCATCACCATCTGTCCGGAAGACAAGGGAAACGCTATCGTAATCATGGATGCGACAGAGTACAGATAAAAAGTAAACACACTTCTTTCTCATTCTGCATACCAAAAAGTTCGCAGCTGACCAAACCGGTAAGATAAAACGAAACGTTACGGAAGTGCTCAAACAGCTGAGGAATTCAGACAGGATGTCTCGGACAGAAGCTGATGAATTGAAGCCCTCACACAGTCTTTCGCCTCTCCTCTACGCCTTACCAAAGATCCACAAGGAAAGTGTGCCGGTTCCCCCTATCGTTAGCTGCATCGGTTCACCCGTGGAGAAACTATCTGACCACCTGACAGGCATCATAAACCCGATCCTGGGAAAAAGCAGGCACCATACTCCGGAGATTGTGTCCGTAACCTCTGCTCTAACAACGCCACTGACAAAAATATTAATTAGTTACGACGTGGAAAGTCTTCTCACAAAAGTACCGACCGACGAAGCCATCTCGGTCGTCTACGAAAATCTCCGTCAAAATCCGACCATCTCCGAACACACTTCCCTCGACGTCTCATCCCTGGAAACTCTGATGAATTTATCTGCCCGGAGCACTTACTTCCTCTGGGACGGGGACATTTACCAGCCAGTGGAATGCTCTCTAATGGGGCTGTCGCCACATTAGAGAGCTCCATCTCCATCTCCATCGTCCTCGCCAACAGCTACGTGGAATTTTCCGAAGAGGAGGCCCACAAGGAGGTGGAGAAAAAGAGCCAGATGTCTGATTCCGTTTCGTTGATGGTTGGTTTTCCTCCTAGAGCCACTGGCTCGAAGATCTCAACAAGTTCCTACATCACCTCAACAGCATTCGACCATCAATCAGATGCACCATGGAGTTGGAAAGAAACGAATGTCTTCACGTCCTCAATATGAACTTGCAGTACAGTGATGGTCGCCTCCAAACCTCCGTCTACGGGACACGCACCCACACGGCAACGTCTACCTACGGCAAGACTCGAGCCACGCCCAGAAGGTGAAGCGAAGTGTAGTGCGCTGTCTCACTGAAATGGTCCGTACATATCCGACGAGGACATCATCAAATCTGCATTGGCCACTCTCGACAAGGCCTTCGCCGCCAACGGCAACCGAAAGAAAAGCGAATACGTCAGCTGCAGCTACGTCAGCTGCACGAGAACACAGATACCGAAAAAGGAAAACGGAAATCAAGCTGAGATACATTTCAGTTCCCTATTACCCGGGCATCGGAGAGCGCCTGGAACGCGCCTGAGGCCCCTGGGAGTTGTCATCGCTCATGCGTCCGAACAATCCTTGAAAATAAAACTATTGCCAACGTGTTCAAAGACCGAAGAGATCGAAGGAAAAGTTCGGGGATCATCCACCTATCTCCATCCCCACCCCTTGATATGCGAGTGCAACGGAGCAGCGTACATTGACGAGAGTGGTTGGCTGCTTGACAAGGGCCTGAAGGAGCATCGGAACGCTGTCTCCAAGGCCCAACCAGAAAAGTCCGCAGTCGCTGAACATGCTGTAGATACTCGGCACGATATCCACTGGAACGACGTGGAGATTCTGGGACGGGAAGCCCAGTTTAGGAGAAAGATGCTGCTATAATCTTATCATATTAGAAAGTCGCAACAAGAAATGAATCGAGACAGGGGCTTAGTGTGGTCGACCATCTGGAGAGTGGCTGATATTGATGGGCAGCAATCTGGGGGGAGACGGGGAGGGGCGGGGAAATTATGGAGGTTTCATCTGTGATGTTTGTATAGCCTTTTTACAGTTTACTTTGTACTGCGTGGGAGTTTTAACTATGATGTTTTACAGTCCCTTTGTCGATTTTACCGCGTAAAAGTGCTAATTTCCTCACTGCTCGTGTCTTGTTTTCAAAATGTTTGTACACCTTAATTATCTTCTCTTTGCAAATAGCATCTGACGACGGAGCCGCTAGGAGCTCCGGAAGCTCATGCAGTGTTTCAGAAAGGGTCATCCCAGATGACGCGCATCACTCTTATAAACCCATTAATATGCCTCTGAAAGACTTAATTAAGCAAGCTGTTTGTTTTCTGACAGTGGGTTTTCATCTCTAATCGGGACGAGACGGCGGGCGGGCAGCACTGCGCCGCCGGCGGTGCCGACCGGCGCAGCGCGGTCTCGTGCCAATGGGTCACCCACCTGCAGTGACGTGTGGCGAGTCACGAGTGGACGCCTCTTCCAGTGTGGTGCTGCCTTTTATACGACGTCTCGCAGCTGCATTGAGCCGTGTTCTAAGTTGTTGCCGGTTGAGCCGGGGACGCCGGCGTCAGAGTGCCGGGAAACCGCAGACAGCTGGTTTGACCTCGGAGAGGATTTGGGAGCGCCAGATGGTCTGTCCAGGCGTGTGTACCGGTGATCTGTGTGCTGAAGCTAGCCAGACAATTAGCGTTCAGCTGGTCGAATCAGGTTTGGGCAACTCTCTCGCTGTTCTGATCCCGTTGTCTTCTAAACAGCTGCATTGGATGATGCTCGGCAGTTTTTGTTTTGCTTCTCAGTCACCCAATGTACGCCGCATTTTCTCCACCGCGACAAAAGCTCACTCAGCTTGTAGTGCCGTCACTGCGCGCTGTCTTAAAACGGAAACGATTTGCACACGGCGGCTCACAACGCATCTAACCGGTGGAAAAATGCACGAGCATCGAGGGGAAATGCGCTTGAACCAGCGGCGCCCGTTCACCCGTGATCAAACAAGATCATGGCATCGCATGCAACAGCCTGTCGTCTGGCGCGTTGCTGCTATCGTGACCCGTCGAAAGGCGGGCGCCGGCGGGTGTGCGAGGTCGATGACCTGTCTCACGTCTACCTTTGTCGGCCCGCCTCGAGACGCGTCCAATCACCGGGCGCCAGCACGAGCCAAGCGCTCGCCGGCGTAACGGCGCGGCTGACCTTGAGCCGACCTTGAGGGGCTGGCTGTTGCAGTGCCGGCAGCTGGCCGGCGGAGACGTCGGTCTGCGTTACGTCACGATTGTGCTGACTCACGATCAGAACAACAAGAGCAATGGGGGCGGGGCGGGAGATTTTCAGTCAGGTGCCATTTCCCCGGAGGAGCGCCACCGACAGACAATTTGAAGGAGACGTGCACTGGACGGTCCCTGAACGGGTGTCTATGTTGAACATTTCAAGAGGGGAGGGGATAGACTCGTACATATTGCACAGGCTCCTTTTTCCAGTCGTAGGGACGCCTCTCTCCAGTCTGGGAGGGCGCCACCGGAAGGTGGCGGCGGCGGCCAGTCTCCCGCTCTCCCCGTTAGCTACGTCCATGCTCACGACTACACCAGCAGGCTGTCGAGCCACGGAGACAGCAATGTCGAGCGATGGCATGACGTCATCGTAGTCATGGTAATCACCACCACGTGACGACGCCAACATCACCACGTGGTGTGGCCAAACGCTGACACCTTCATGCTGATGTCTTTATTTAAGACCATATAGCGGCCTGCTAAGTTTGACCAAGAATAGATGCGGAGGTGAGCAAGCTCAACTTGACCTAGGTGGGTGACCTTTGATCGCCTGACACGAAAACGTCAACACAGCATGTATAATTCATGTAGGAATAGGCACTCCAAATTTCGATGTGCTGTCGAGCTTTTGCTCTTCGCTACGGCGTATATTACCGGTGGCGGGTTAAATCGCCGGACAAAACATTATTTATCGAAAATCACCGATTACCATGCGTACTTCACCGGTGAGCCCCATCAACACATATGTAATAGAGATAATAGTTAATGACAGGGGCGGTCGGCCCATGTAAGGCACTTAGGCAGTGCCTCACCTGAGTAGAGCTGGGAAGTATTTTTGTTATGTTATTTTCGAACAAATGATGCTTTCATCCACTGGAAAATAGCAAAGTTGAAAAACTGGAAACAAATATGCATTGGTGACTCGTAATTATAGTGAAAATTGAAGTTCACATTTACATCTTACCTTCAAAACAATTCTATCACCGTTCGCCAAAGGCATGCCTCTGGCATATATCGGCATATATTGCGCTTTCGTTTCATAATAAGCGCAGGGAATGCGGCCTTTTTGGAGCCTTTTTGGCCATTCTACTCTAATGCAGACGAGCATCAGTTCAACATGAACCATCCGGAAACCAATGCAAATTTCAATATAGATATCCTAGGCATAGCGAAAGACGGCGCGGACTTAAAAATCTTAGAATCCCTTTTTATTCGTGAACTGAAACCAAGTATGAATTCCCACCAATCGTCATGGCATGTATTGTAGGTTATCAGCTTTACCAATGTTTTGCGTGTGGCTGAAAAATTATCGCGTATGCAGGATCTTAGAGAACTGCCCTTATAGAAAGGTTTA
The DNA here is from genome assembly GCA_034440615.1 of Ashinkailepas kermadecensis. NCBI lineage: Eukaryota > Metazoa > Arthropoda > Thecostraca > Neolepadidae > Ashinkailepas > Ashinkailepas kermadecensis. The sequence goes on along the minus strand of JAOTOM010001813.1, from coordinate 69,281 downwards.
ATACAACGAAGAATGGCTCTTAGATGCTCCTGGGTTTTAGACATTGCGTGTAAAGAAAGCATACGACATTCAATATACCAGGAGGTGCTGAGTTGACATCAAAAGTAACGTTAAGGATTATACTTTATTACTCAACGTTTCGGCCAGGGGCCATCGTCAGGAGTGGGACCACTCTTCCACTCCTGACGATGGCCCCTGGCCGAAACGTTGAGTAATAAAGTATAATCCTTAACGTTACTTTTGATGTCAACTCAGCACCTCCTGGTATATTGAAGGTCGTATGCTTTCTTTACACGCAATGCTTATAGAAAGGCCAATGAATTGCATATTGATGTGTGTAAACGGTATAACCTTGATGTCACAACTGCGTACCCTTTGCCGCCAGGTAGACGCGTTCGTGTCGCGACGGCTTTCACCTGACATCCATGTCTATGCATGTGTACGTTAGGTTTTTTCCATTTTGGCGTTTGTTAGTGCGTGTGTTTTTTTTTCTTCGCTTTTTGATCGCAGTGGAGGTGGTGAATGGATTTTGTCAAGTTTTTGTGCCTGCAGCAATTTGAATTTTCGACCTGTTCGCCGATCGCAAAGAGTGCATTGTTTGACAATGGCCTATGGCCGAAACGTCACAATATATACGATATTTACTTTTATTTACTCGTATATTTACTTTTTTTCTAACATTAGGTCGTTCCTGGATCTTGAAGATCAACTTAGCTTTTAATATATCCACAATGTATTTGTTTTTGTGTGTGAAGAAGTAGTCATGTAAAGACCCATTTGATGTAAAATACCTTGCTTAATGTTTGATTCAGTTTACCAAATTACCTTCACAGCTTAACATGACTATATGAATTGTAGTTTTTAGAAAATTGTGATCAGAAACTTCTATCTTAGCCAATATTATTCCTGGATCTGCACCTGGATCTGTGGAATCCACGTCCTGTCTCGATATGTATATATATATATATATATATATATATATATATATATATATATATATATATATATATATATATATATATATATATATATATATATATATATAAACATATATATATATATCTGTACATATATATATATATATATATATAAATATAAATATATATATATATATATATATATATATATATATATATATATATATATATTTATATATGTACCTATATATAATATTTGTTATCTATAACATCCTCACCAATATCGACCATCCAGAATATGGAATCTCACTGATAAATTATTATAAAATAGTTTTCTGATAAATCTTATAAATACAAATTACACGTCATCAAGAAAGGACCAGGGAGGCCAGCGCCGTTTTGGGAAGCCCAGGCAGGGGCGGATACAAAGGAATCTGGAGGCATGTACCCCTCATGAAAGGTGGTGCCCCTCCGGCCGAGAAAAGGCTCCGCTCCGGGAAGACACAAGTGCATCCTTACCTCAAAATTTTCAGCCAGAGGCACCCCCTGAGGAAACAGCTGTGAATTATCGGAACCAAAGAAATAAAGTGGAGAAAATCCGAGGACATTTAGTGTTCTGGGGAGGGGAGGGGTACACTCGCGATTTTGTTCTACCTCACCTCACTTTGGTGCCTCGGACCGCACCTGGTTAATGGGCGACTGAGAGTGCCACTGGGTATGAGCCAGATCACATGGGTATGTACATCTAGATGCCGATGGCGTCCAGGTGGAGCCATGGTGCGGCGGCAACAGTTACAGCTTAAGCTCACCACCGGACGTTCCCGGCAGGGTAGTCGAGCGACCTGATGCGACACTACCACGAGGACGCAGTGATCGGGTAGTGTCGCATAGCTTTCGGAACCGTGTGGAATCTGTGTCGGACCCGTATTGGACCCGTGTTGGATATGTGTTTGGCCCGTGTGGGATCCGTATCCGTGGACCAACAAGGATGGGAAGATCGAGACATTTTCCGAACCGCGCCGCGTCTGCGCGTCAGTGGCCTGTCCATGGATTGTGTTGACATTGCTCGACGTCAAAGTGATACGAGAGCCCCGTTCACGACGTGGTTGCAACCTGTTGCAACGCATGGACAACTAATCAGCATCGATGTAGGAGCGATTGAGTTGGGAGGCACAGCCATGGTATGACGTCATCTTGTGCTGCTGCTGACCTTGAAGAATCACAACAGCAGCGGCAGCAGGCAAGATGGCGGCGCCCAGTTTGGGTAAGCAGGTTGGTGCCACCGTCAACGAAAATGAGCTGACTTGAAATCAGTGAGAAGCCACAGAGAAGTCATAGAGATCTAATAAAAGCCGCAGGGGTCCACCTGGGTTAAACGTGTACTAATGGAAGATACTATGTGCCTGAACAACAAGATACTCAGCACCCCAACCAACACTGCATCCTAAATTCCAATGAAACTATCCTACAACATTATACACGCCTAACACTATCCATCAATCCCATTCACATGATAACGCGTAACACAGATAACGGTTCGAGTGTCCCATCAATAACTTTGAACTCCATGCCTGCTTAAAGGGGTCTGCACAGTGTACCCTTACTAGCATAAAGTTCACCCTATCCAACACTAATAAAAAATAAAACCAAGATACTTCAACAAAAAAGTTGTCCACCATATTTTTAATACCTTCAATGAGGGACTCCCTACAACAACAGCAGGCAGCCTATTCTATGGATCGACCACCCTTGGACTGGCAACCTGTGGCCACTTAACTGACACTTTGACACGTTGACTTGACTTGTCACTGAATTGATGATCCCTATGTGATACTCACCTGTGTGATACTCTATGTGATCATATCATCCCTCAATCTCCTATACTTGAGAAAGTATATCTTAACTGCCATAAGCCTGTCTCCATTTCTTAGTTACCAAGTCCACGGATGAGCCTGGTGGCTTTGCTGTGCACTCTTTCTACCACATCTATATCTTTTTCTAAGCAATAATTCCATGCCTGCACAGAATATTCCAAGTGGGGTCGCTCGTCCATAGGCTGAGTACAGTTTTTCACGACTCCTTTGCTCTGATCAAGGGCGTCGCCACCGGGGGGGGCGGGGGGCAGTCGCCCCCCTGTCGTGAGACTAGGGGGGCGCCGCCCCCCTGAAATTTGAGGAGGCCCCTTTCCGGAAATGCACAGGAAAAAAGTGAGCAAGGAGGCCGACGAGACATGAGAGGAGGCCTCCAAGACGTCAGAGGAGGCCCGTAATTCGAAGAAGGAGTCACCTTGGGGAAGATAGCAGGCCCCAGAAATCAAGAGAGTGCCAACAATTGGCACGGAGGCCACCAGGAATGCAAAGGAGGCCCCCAGGATTGTAAAGGAGACCCACAGGATTGCAAAGGAGGCCCCCAGGATTGCAAAGGAGGCCCCCAGGATTGCAAAGGAGGCCCCCAGGATTGCGAAGGAGGCCCCCAGGAATGGAAAGGAGGCCTCCAGGATTGCAAAGGAGGCCTCCAGGATTACAAAGGAGGTTCCCAGGATTGCAAAGGAGGCCCCCAGGATTGCAAAGGTCTCCAGGGTCGCAAAGGAGGCCCTCAGGATTGCAAAGGAGGCCCCATGATTGCAAAGTAGACCCCAGGATTGCGAAGGATGCCTCCAGGCTAGCGAAGGATGCCTCCAGGCTAGCGAAGGAGGCCCCAGGATTGCAAAGGAGGCCCCCAGGATTGCAAAGGAGGCCCCCAGGATTGCGAAGGAGGCCCGCAGAATTACAAAGGAGGCCCCCAGGATTGCAAAGGCCCACAGGATTACAAAGGAGGCCCCCAGGATTGCAAAGGACTCCAGGATTACAAAGGAGGCCCCCATGATTGCAAAGGAGGCCCCAGGATTCCAAAGGAAACCCCCGGGATTGCGAAGGATGCCTCCAGGCTAGCGAAGGAGGCCCCCCAGGATTGCAAAGGAGGCCCCCAGGATTGTAAAGGAGGCCCCCAGGATTGTAAAGGAGGCCCCCAGGATTGCAAAGGAAGCCCTCAGGATAGCAAAGGAGGCCCCAGGATTGCAAAGGAGGCCCACAGGATTGCAAAGGAGGCCTCCAGGATTGCAAAGGAGGCCCCCAGGATTGCAAAGGAGGCCCCTGTGATTACCAAGGAGGCCCCCATGATTGCAATGGAGGCCCCCAGGATTGCAAAGGAGGCCACCAGGATTGCAAAGGAGGCCACCAGGATTGCAAAGGAGGCCCCAGGATTGCAAAGGAGACCCCAGGATCGCAAAGGAGGCCTCCAGGATTGCAAAGTAAGCCCCCGGGATTGCAAAGGAGGCTCTCGTGATTACAAAGGAGACCCCCATGATTGCAAAGGAGACCGCCAGGATTGCAAAGGAGGCCCACATGATTACAAAGCAGGCCCCCAGGATTGCAAAGGAGGCCCACATGATTGTCAAGGAGGCCTCCAGGATTGCAAAGAAGGCCCACAGGATTATCAAGGAGGCCCCCTGGATTGCAAAGGAGGCCTACAGGATTGTCAAGGAGGCTATCACATCAAATATATCACATCAAGACCTTTAAAAAATAGAACTCGATGTCCAAAAATTCACACCGAGACTCGATCGAGTGGACCCCAGCACCGGAAAATTAAGAACAGTTCCGGCAAAAATTACCCGGAGGGCTTTTATACTCCGAAAGGCAGGGGTAAAAAAACCCACAAAGTCACAAAGTCCACTTTGGAGAAGATATGGAGGAAGCCCACGAAAATGGAGAATTTAATGCGCGAGAGCATAGCTGATATAAGACAACTTCAAAGTAGAACTGGCAACGCCTCAGTCCTTATTCGTCCGTCATAAAGCTTTTTATAACCCATCAGTTCCATTCGGATTACGTGTTAACAAAAGTGGCAGCTCAACCAGTCCCATCACTACTCGCATGCACTACTCGCGTGAGTTATCCACCGTGGAGAAGTGTTCTCCAAAAGGGAAACTCAGAAACTAAAGATAATCGATGTTAGAATGTTTTTTGCTGGTTGTTGAAAAAATAAATCATAAGTAAAACAATTGTTTTTTTTTAACTTTTGCAAAAAAAAAGAAGAAGACATGAGCGATTTTTTCTTATAGGGCGACTCTTCTCCACTATTTAAGAATCGACCTTCGTACAATTTCATCAAATGAATGCAAGGCTCACAGTTATGCGAATTTCCGAAAAAAAAACTCGAGATCTGGAGGTACTGGCTTGGCAGCGCCTATTTTCTTACTATGGCTCTTTTTAACACGCTTATGGCGATCCGTTCGATAAATTAAGGCATCGCTTTTTGTGTGGTAAATTGTTGAAGTGGACAACTTTTGGTCCTGGAATTCGGTCGTGTAAACCGATGCAAAAGAGTTTGGGTTGCTTATTGGCCTTTTGGGCAACATATTTGAAATGGAGAAATATCGGATACTGATGTTGTTACTTTGGAGAAGGTTCTGCATATTTTTGACCCCTGCCGAAAGGTGCCATCGGCTGAACAAAAAACTCCTTCGGTGGCCGCAGTGGCATATCAAAGGGGCAAATTCCCCCTCCCTCCTAAGAGGGATATGCTCCCAAGAATCGAGCCGAGGCCCCCAAAAGTCGCGCTGGGGCCACAAAAATTCGCGTCGGTCCACCAGAATTCGCGTATGGGCTCCAAGTAAATGCGGCGGGCCCCAGAAAACTCGCTCCGAGACCCCAAAATCTGCAACAGGAACCGCCAAGATCGCGTTGGGGCCACAGCTAAGTACAACGCACCCCGCAAACTCGAACCGGTCCCACAAAATATCGCGCTCGGACCCATAATTCCCATCGGTAGTACCACAAATTTGGTCTGGGCATCAAAAATTAACGTCGGGGCTGCCAACAATTGGCGTCTAGGGCTCCACATAAGCACCGTGTGACCCCCAAAGTCGCATCGGTATCCGAAAAAGAAAGCCGGAGCCCTCCAAAATAAGGAGGATTCCAAAAAAAAGTCCGGGTCAGGAAAATGGTTCCGGAGCACTGAACATATCATCAGATGCCTTGAAAAATCGCGTACGGCATCGAAAAACATACCGGAGCTCGAAAGAAATCGAGGTGAGATAAAAAAACATGGCGCCAGGGACTCGAAAAATGAGGCCGAGATTCCGAATTTAAAGAAAATTCAGAAGAGGTCCACAAAATCGCGTTGACCCCAGATAACTGGCGTTGGGTCCCCGGAACCACGCGCCTGGGCGCGATAAGTTGCGCTAAGACCCAAAAATATCGCACCGAAGACCCAAAATCGTACTGGGCCCCACAAATGTGCGTCAGAAGCCCCAAATAAACACAGCGGGACCCTAAGAGCACAACGGGGACCGAAAATGTAACTGGCCCTCCAAAGCGCAGTCTCACCAAAAGCGACAGGGCCCTAAAACATGCGTTGCAGCCATAAATAAATATAGCGGGAAGTCTACAAAAACACACAAAAACACCGGAAGCTCTCAAGGCACACAGGGGCCATGCGACCGCACAAGGGCCTGAAAAGAGGCTGGGGTCGCAATAAGCAACATGGTCCCAGAACGAACAAAAATACCGGGCACTAAATAAATACATTGAGATCATTGAAAGCGCCCCGACAACTAAGAAAAATCATCGGTGCACAAAGAAGCAACAAACCCTAAAACGAGCAGGGGTTTCGAAAATGCATTGGGCCTCTAACAAAAATGGATTGGAGCCCTAAGACACATCCGTAGACGAAGAAATACGAAACGGGTCCAAAGAAGTACACTCAGGCAGGGCCTCGGTTCGGTAGCCAACCTGGAAGCATGTTCAATCAAAGATATAAGGTGCATCAAAGCTCAGCGGGTATCCGCATTTCTTCATCATAAAATATGAGAAGTGGGGAACTAATGATCGAATTTAATTAATCGAATTTTCGCAGCGAACGCCCATACAAAGCATTTCATCACGTCAGATAAGGCGCATGTCTATCATGTGGCAGCAATTAGCAAAGCGTAGGAGGCCCAGCAGAATCCGTAGCATCGCACGAAGTGTGGCGAATGCGCCGAATGCGCAAGATGGGTGTGCACATGTACTAACGTTGGCGTCGTGGCGACCGGGCACTATGAACTGGAATGTCTGAAATTGGTAAATTTTACATTTTAAAGTGATCTGTGTAGGTGTAATTTCAGCAGTGCAAGGTGACTTATCAAGGGATACCAAAAGAATACATTCGAACAGGATGGGGGAGCCAGGGTTGAAATCCTACGAATCAGAAACGATAGTGGTAGATTAGGCCCCTCGACAGGATAATTTAGTTGGTCACTAATTATTTTATATAAAAAGGTCCCCTTTGACAAAATAGTGGTCGAAATCGGAAGACTTTTTATTGAGTAGGTGGACCCCTCCAAATACGTTTGCCCCCTCCCCTTGACGCAAATATAGGTACGTCACTGGCACTGGCGGATCCAGGGGGGGGCCATTCCGGCCATGCCCCCCCAAGCGCTTCAAAGGAGGGGCCATAGTGTCTTTTGGCCCCTCCCCAAACCAATAAAAGTAAACTAAATTAAAATGCAGTAACCTTTGCTGAGGTAAAAAAATAGCTTTCCGGGTGAAATAATCTCCAATTTTAAAGGTATTTTGTATGATTGTTTGGAAGTCCAATATGGTAGCATAGTAGATTTTGACGCATCGAGGGTTCTATGCTGTTGAAGTTCTGCGTACAGCAAGAGATGACGAAATCAGCAGTTTCATTATTCCTTCGTCAGATAGGTTCATGAAGTTTGTTTAGCCAGTAACGGGCAAGCGGACCAAGTGAGCTAGATTTCGAAAGCGGAATTTGAACAGGATGTTTTGTGCGAGTGACCAGTTCAGGATGTTTTGTGCGAGTGACCAGTTGAGCCCAGTTGAGCAGCATGTTTCGTATGTTGGTGTTGGGGTTGCTAAGATGAAGAGACAGGCTACATTCACTAGCGGATCCAGGGAGGGGCTATTCCGGCCATGGCTCCCCCGAAGCGCTTAAAAGGGTCTTTTGGCCCCCCGAAATCAACGGAAGTAAACTGAATGAAAATGCAGTAACCTTTGCCGAGGTTAAAAAATATCGTCTGGATGAAAGTATCTCCAATTTTAAAGGTATTTTTATAATTGTTTGGAAGCCAACATGGTAGCATAGTACATTCTGACACGCATCGAGTGTTCTATGCTGTTCAAGTTCTGCTTACAGCAAGAGTTGACAAAATCGGATCTGCCAGTGTGTACACGTGCACGAACGTTGACGTGGTACAAGACGTTGAACGTGAACATGAACGTTTTGGTACACAAGAACACAAATCCCGTAACTTAGAAGCGGTGGAGGTAGGCTGGGGCCCCTACACAGGAAATTATGTTGTCATTAATTATTATTGTAAAAATGGGTCAATTTGACAAATAGTGGTAGAAATCCGATGCTTTTAACCAAAAATAGTGGGAGAATGGGCACCCTCCAAATCCCTTCGACCCCTCCTCTGATGCAATTCCTAAGTACGCCACTGGGGGGATGGGGAGGGGGGGCTGACGCCGAAAACCGAAAGTTGCCCCCCCCCCCCAAACCGGTGGGCTAGATCCGCCAGTGCGTTTGCTTATTTATACCCTGGTATGGCTCAGTTCTCAGCGGAAAAAAGATTCTTGCTATTGCGCTTTGCGTAAATGATGCACCATGCCAAGAACAAACAAGACATCAATATGAAGCCATGTTCCCCATTCTGGAACCAAACTAAGAGCCTAAAAAAGCAATAGGAGGCCCTTACACAGTGGAGGCCCCCTTTCGGGAGCAGGAGGCCCCCTATCAATATTGCCCCCCCCCCTGGAAGAATTTCGTGGCGACGCCACTGGCTCTGATACATTGCACTCCTATTTATGATTCCCAGCATTCTGATTGTGCTGTTCCTAGCTGAGGTACATTGTTTGTCATTTGAAACTAACACACCTACGCCTCTTTTCTCTTCAGTAGCATCCAATACCCTACCTCTCATGCATATCAGAATGCCTCACCGCCAAACTCCATGTGCATATCCTTACACGTTTCATAGTTGAAGACATCTGCCATTGATCATCCCACTTTTTAGGTCATCCAAGTCTAGTTGAATATAACTTTATTGATCTCTACCGTTAGCCCCTCCTACCGGCTTGATGTCATCGGCAAATTTGAACAACCTATTATTCCTCAGCCCCGCCTCAATGTTGTTAATAAAAATGATAAAGAGAAGTGGGCCCAGAGCAAAGCTGGGTGGCACTCCACTAGGAATATCCTTGGGATGGTCCGCTAATTCATGGAGTCTCTTAACCCTCGCCAGTATTCGGCATTTTACCACCATCGGTCGTATAGGGGGGGTACCCCCTGGCGATTCGAAACCGTGCATGTTACGAAAACGAACCAAAGACCAAAGTTATAGATCTGGCCGAGATCTCGCGATTGGAATTCAGTATGACCTTCTAAGGTCAATGGTTGACCTTCCAGGTCCGGTCAAGGATATAAAATTGATTTGTTTCTGTATTTTCCTAAGAAAATCGTCAGTTATATCGAAACTACTGTCTAAATATGCACGAAATAGCCGGAAATATATTTATTGGGACCTTGCGAACATAACGACATGTCACACGATGTGATCGGACCAATATGTCATGCACCAAATGAGGTCAAAGCCGTGACCCCAAATATCCAACTTTTTTAAAAGTGGTTCCAATTTCGAAGTTTTAAAGTTCCCTAGGGTAAAAATGGACGATGAATTCGAATTCAGCACGAAAAATTACCGTAGGTGAGCTAAAAAAGTTCGAAGGTCAAGCGAGGTCAACCGAGGTTAACCGAAGTCACCGATTTTTGGAACATTATTTTTCGATGGGAACCCAACACATAACAAAACACATAATACCAGTCGATGTAGGCAACAATGTCATGTTTAGGTGCGATAATCACGTATTTGTTCAAAACTGGTCGGAGGTGTTCCCCTTTATGACCTCATAACTCCTTGACCTGACATGACCTCCCAAAAAAGTTCACCAAAAGTCGTCAAAAGGTTGCCCCAGAGGGTACTGAAAATCTCAGAGCGATCCGTTCATCGGTTTGGAAGGAATACACAAAAACCTTAGGGGGGGGGGGGTGCACCCCCCCCCACCCTATACGGGCGAGGGTTAATGAGATTCTTTGGAAGCCATAGATACATTCATATATATATATATATATATATATATATATAATGATATATATATATATATATATATATATATATATATGTGTGTGTGGGTGTATGTTTGGGAGGACGAGGGGATGTAGTCGATCCACTGTAAAACTAACTCAGATTTCTGCTGCTAAATCATCCACGTATTCGAGTGCCGGCCGTGTCTGCCGCGCTAGTCAACTGCGCAATCGAGTGCGCCGACCGTTGGAGTTGAAACCACAACGGGCTTAACACCCTGGGTGCGGCGATGCCATTAAACTCCAACTCCCCTACTTTCCCGAAGACGGCCTCTCCAGAAACTGCGCTGGTTGGTTAGCCCGCATGACACGTTCGGCTGAGGCCGACCACACAGTAGCGCAAACGCTATTTTGTCAGAGTCAACTGCCAACATTAAAAGGAGATTGTGCATACCAGGAATCGGTAGTTGTACGTGCACCTGCACAACACATCCGAAAACAGAACACTTCCCTGAATTACAGACCCACCTCGCCTGCCTGCAGCGCATTTTGGAGAGAATTAGCGCTTTGTTACTCGGTATATGAGTAAGGTGGTAGGTCTGGTAAATTGCCTTTCGTGCGGTGTGTTCATCTCAATGTCCATGCAAGTTGAACTGCGTAAGCAGGTATCGCAGAGGTGAGATAGGTATTCAGCATGTTACCTACGGAATATCAAACACCATCAGGCTGTCACATGTTGAAGCACATGCTGTCACGGGCAGCATGAAATAACGTGACATTTTGTCATCATGGAGTGGCAAACATAATTCTCCTTTTTCTGTTCCGTCGGATAGTTATCATGCAGTTAGCTGGTTTATTTGACCTTGCAATGCATTATTGTGATAGTTACTGGAGCACACAGACAGCATCATGGTAAAGCATTTCATTTCATCCAAACATGGCGAACTTCGATGAACCTCGTACACAGAGGCGCAGTCAAGGGGGAGGGACGCCCATCTCCCTTAGCAATCGAAAATACGCAGGATGAAACAAGAAACTATTATATTTTTACGAAGCAAAACCATACATTTTCGTTCCGTCCCGCGCGCCGAAAGCTGTCTCATCGACTGGGAAGCACGAATGATTGGCTTATGCGCTAGGAGCACCTGCCGCCGTTCAGAATGAGTGCAAATCAAACTTTTCTGTAGTTTCTTAGAAGTTCTTAGAATCACCATGGGCATGGGAGTCAAAACAGGCTGTGATTAGCGAGGTAATGATCCATGCCTGACAGTCTCAAACTACTTTTGGAATTATTAAATACTTGATGTGAAAGAACAGATCCGAATTGAGCAGCTAAGATTTTTCTGGTTTGCTTCTGAGAATATCATGCTTAAGAAATGTTTTTAAATTCCGCGAAAATTACGTTTTAGTGCATAATTTTGGCAAAGGTCGGGCGGCCTTGGGAGAGGGAGCCAAGCTCCTTTGCTCACCCCTGGGTCCGACGCTGCCCATAGGGTGTCACTATAACTGCGCATATTTGTCAAATGTCTGTTATCTACACTCGTAGCCAAGTAACAAGATTTTGTACTTCTAGTCGTCGGCTCCCATGCTTTTCCAGCGTATGGATTTCTTCGAACAGTAGATAGTTTGTCATAATATATATATATATATTTATATATATATACATATATATATATATATATATATATATATACATATATATATATATATATATATATATATATATATATATATATATATATATATATACATATATATATGTGTATATATATATATATATATGCATATATATATATATATATATATATATATATATATATATATATATATATATGTGTGTGTGTGTGTGTGTGTGTATGCATATCTGAAGCCACAAAAAATCGTCTGTTGATGATTCCATGGGCGGACTCCACGAGACGCTAAATTTAGCCAGTGCAAAATTGGAGACTGACACGAAAACTGTCGGCATGACAGGAAAGGCCGACAAACAACACCGAAGAGTCGTTGACGATCCTGCATTTGCTCCACACTCCACGGTAGCCGCTCTTTCGCATTCCGGTCGTGTCATGTTCGCTTTCATCGACCGCAAGATTCAGAGCCGGAGCGTTACCTCACCTGTATATACCTCCGCGTACTTCCCGGTCCTGCTCCGCCAGCTCGTCCCGCCGGCAGCGGGCGGGCAGTTTTCGGCGGCGTTTCTCTGAAGGCGAGCGTGACGGGTGCCGAGTGCCGAGTCGTGCGGCCGGCCGCTCTGCCTTCTAAATTGGCGGGAAGACCGCGCCGCGGGCGTCCGGCGGAGCGCGCGAATAAAAGCCGGCCGGAGCGGCGGGCGGCGGGAGCGCTGTGGTGGTCGCGTTTGTCGGTGGTTGCGCTACATCCGAGCTGCACTGACAGGTTGGTATGATTGGCGTCACAAATAGCTTGGCAGGCAGGCTGAGCATCCTGGCACCTGAATATCCTGTATAGGTATGCTGTTCCCCACCACACTTAGGTGTGTACCATTGGCGTCACAAATCACTTGGCAGAGGCTGAGCGTCTTGGCACCTCAATATCTTGCATAGATATGCTGTTTCAACCACACCTGTGTCTAAGCAGTATATTCAGGCGCCTGGACGCCCAGCCTGACTGCCAAGCTATCTGTGACGCCAATAGTACCCCGGCACCCATATCCAGCACTCGGATTCTGCTCTGGCGCGCGGTGTATTTTGTGAGCGGCGGTGTGTTTTGTGAGCGGCGGTGTGTTTCACGTTATGGGTCCGGAGTGTTCAGTTGTCTTTATAACACGCCAAATTCCCATGTCTGGTCTGCCATTGTTAATTAGTTTCTTTTTGAGATGCATGCTTGCTTGCAAGCATAAAGGGATGCAGTGAAACGTCCAAGCCGCACAGTTTCGCCATAATTTGCCAGTATGCTTCCAATGGGCAAATTCACTCCAAAACGAGGCCGCCAGAAAATTACGAAGCCGAGATGGAAGTTCCGGTTGGATCTGTCTGTCTGACCACACACCGACAACTTCAAGTCGGTAACCTTAGTTAGGAATCCACAGCGGCCTGCTCAGCTTCAGCAAAAAAATAGCTTATGAGGTTAGCTAACTTATCGTGACCTTGGTCAGTGACCTTTGATGATCTAAACCCAAAATCCCAAACGTCAAAATCACGACACAGCACGCAGAATTGATGTAGAAATAGGCACCCCAAATGCCAACCTTTTCAAAATGACTAAGTATTTATGCATCATGTATCGTCCGTATCAGGGCAGCGGGTGAAGCCTGTGGGGTGGTGAGGTGCTGTCCCCGTCCCCTTAAATCTGACACAATCCCAATGGCGTGAACTGTACAGACATGGCTCGAGATGAAGCACACTCCCGCCTCCCCCGCTAAATGAGAAAGGTACCAGTGCCATATGGCGCTGACTGGTAGATAATCGCTTCAGATATGACCACCACAAAGGTGTCCGTGTTCCACTGTCTGTGTTGCCTGCGATTTCGTCTTACAGGAAGGTTGCGTGATGTTAGCATGTGTTACCATAATGCTCACAAACATTTAACACCCCTATATGTAAGCGCTTGTGTGCGAGATAGGGTGTTCCTGTCAGTGAAAGGCAACTTCGTGAAGCTTACAAGCAACATATCATCTGTATTTCAGGTGGGGGCTGCCCCCAATGTAGAACACCCGCTGTCGCCTGGTCGGTCAACAGCTGACGATGTCCTCAGGCCAGTATGAAGACATTAGCCGTGCTCTTCAGCATCGCCGCAACAGTTCACTGCGGTAGCTACTACAACCGAGGAGGCGGGTACAGAGGAGCTGGTGGAGGCGGCGGCGGCGGCGGCGGCGGCGGTGGCGGTGGCGGAGGCGGCGGCGGTGGTGGCGGTGGCGGTGGTTACGGCAGCGGTTACGGTGGTGGAGGAGGAGGTGGCTATGGCATAGCCACAGGAGGATATGGCCTCAATCGGGTGAGCTCCAAATATATATATATATATATATATATATGTATAAATATTCTTGATACATGGTGATTCATTTAGAAAATATCCAGCCGGATTAGCTTGTCGACTACTCAAGATAGGACGGCAGTATTAAATATTCTTATCCTAGCGAAATTATTTAGGAATAATACAATACTGTCATGGGTGGCTTTATGACAGTGTATCGCATCACGATCAGACTGCTCCAATTTCGAAAAGGTGGCGTAAATTAGCAGATTTTCCTGCCGTAAATATGATAAATCACCACTGGGATATTCTGACCACTCATCAGCAATTTGAGATACCTTTATTTCAATTGTCCCGCACACCGGAGGGGATCATCCCCCTCTCCGGTTGTTCCACGATATATCATAGATTGGTTGGTATATTGCAATTAAATATTGTGACTTTGTTAAAAATTGCTCGGCGCAACAAATGCGAATAAATCAAATTATGTTAGTAAATATGGGAACTGCGTGGTTGTGAAGTCGACCGACCGGCCTGCTGCCCGGCCACCGAGCGTTCAAGGTCACAAAGGTGTCGTCGGTGTGGTGGTGGGGTGCCGTGATATGGAAGCCGACCACGACCCTATTTGACCCAAAGGCATTGACCTGGGGTCATGTAATTGATGTTGCAGCGAGTTCATTACAGCCATAATCTGCCCTTCAAATTCTGTGCTTCTACCTTTGATAGTTTCCTAGTCTCAAGTGGGAGGTGCCAAATCTGCCCACGCCCTCCGTTGCGCGTTATGCGATAGGTCCTCCGGCGCGCGTGTTGATGCTAATTACACATAATTACTACTACAGCGGACTCACCTGCAGGGCTTATGACTACTCAGTTTACCCCAAGTGGATTCACCCGGAGGGCTGTGACTACTCCTCAGTTTAGCGCAGTGAATTCACCCGGAGGGCTGTGACTACTCCTCAGTCCTCCGCAGCGGATTCACCCGGAGGGCTTGTGACTACTCCTCAGCTTAGCGCAGCGGATTCACCCGGAGGGCTGTGACTACTCCTCAGTCCTCCGCAGCGGATTCACCCGGAGGGCTTGTGACTACTCCTCAGTCCACCGCAGCGGATTCACCCGGAGGGCTGTGACTACTCCTCAGTCCTCCGCAGCGGATTCACCCGGAGGGCTGTGACTACTCCTCAGTCCTCCGCAGCGGATTCACCCGGAGGCAGTCCGACGTCTGATGGCCCGATCATTGACCGCGCTCGCTGCTCTGGGATCTGGTGATCTGTTGTCCGTCTGAGTAATGATGGCTCCCCTGCCGCAGCCGTACCGTGGATCAGGCTACAACACCAACTCCGGCGGCGGCTACAACAACGGCGGCCTCGGCGGCCTCACGGGCGGTATTGTCAGCCTTGGCGTCATCGGAAACGGCGGCTACGGTGGCGGTCTTCACCGAGGTTCGGGCGGAGGCGCAGGCGGAGGCTACGTAGCTTCAGGCGGAGGTTATGGAGCCTCAGGCGGAGGTTACGGAGGCTCTGGTGGGGGATTCTATGGCGGTGCTGGAGGATTTCGTGGTGGCCAGGGCGGCGGAGGACTCTGGGGAGGCTTCGCATCGCCCGCAAAGGCAACCGGCTCGTCTCAGGGGACTATCACCATGGGCCAAACGCAGGGCCACGGCACGTCTTCCGTCATCACTTCAGTCAGCTCTTCGGCGAGAGTGAGTATACCACCTGTTACAATCCACATTATCTCCATGTTATTTGGAGTGTTCTCCTAACAAGGATACAATGAATATACATATCTATGTATGTCGGACTTCTTTTGTTGTCCCTTTCTCTGTATCGTTTTCATTGTCTCTGTCCCTCCTACCTCACTCTCCCTCCATATCTCGTTGAACTCGTCTTCTCGTCTCGTACGACACCACTGGGTTTTTCTTTCACAGCTATCCGTGTGTTAGAAAATGTATCCATGTATGCACACATACCCACACATATGTATATATATAATGTGTGTGTATATATATATATATATATATATATATATATATATATATATATATATATATATATATATATATATATATAGATCATGAGATCTCCATTATAACTATATTGTTCGAACTCAACGTTTCGTTCCATTGCTTAACATCTTCAGGAGCAAAACAGTAATACAATGGCGATACACAAACACAGAGTTACACATCATTCATACCGTGACTGAAAACACACGGATGCAAAACGAAGCACGATCCGTTTCATTTGTCATTCCCTGCCGCCAGCTAAAACCTATTATACGATATTTGGCGGAAAAGATGATGCCATTGTATTTAGGCTGGGCGCTGTTGATGTATGTACAAAGACTCCATAATACGGACGTCGAGGATCGAATTATGGAGTCTTTGTGCATACATAAACAGCGCCTCAGTCTAAATAATATGGCATCATCTTTTCCGCTAAAAGTGGTACAATAGGTTTTAGCTGGCAGGAGGGATTGATAAATGAAACAGATCGTGTTTCGTTTTGCATCCCTGTGTTTTCAGTCACTGTATGAATGATGTGTAACTATGTTTTGTATCGCCATTATTTTACTGTTTTGCTCCCGAAGATGTTACGCAATGTAACGAAACGTTGAGTTCGCACAATATAGTTTTAATGGAGATCTCACGATATATAAAGCTTTATTGGCCATTATGTTTATCCTAGAACTACGCTTTGGGCAAAAAACATTATTTCATGGTATATATATATATATATATATATTGTGGATATATTAAAAGCTAACTTGATCTTCAAGATCCAGGAAAGACTCAATGTTAGAAAAAAAAGGTAATATATATTGTATATTATATAATATATAATATATGTTGTATAAAAATTGTAATTATGTAAATTTATAAATATATATTACAATATATATTTACAATATATATTTACCACATATATTTACAATTTTTTATAACATTGAATCGTTCCTGGATCTTGAAGATCAAGTTAGCTTTTAATATATCCACAATTATTGACCAGGAAATACGGGCATTTTTTAACTATGTAGATGTATATATATATACATGCATGTCTGTACATGCATCTATGAGTGATTGTGGGAGGGATGATCTTGTTGTTCTCATCATATAGGCGACATGCGATTTGATCAGTGCCACGCTTGTTTCAGGGTTCGGCATCAAACGGAGGCTCCAGCATCAACTCGGCCCAGGCCTCAAATGCGGCGCTGAGCGGCCTCTTCGGACAGGGAACTATTTCCAATACCAACGCCATATCACACCAATTTACAGGCCGTTAATACTCATTGTATCGTGGCGATGTCTGGTGGTGCTTTTGTACGATACTTTTGACGCGATATTTTGATAAAATCTTCTGGTGCGATAGATTGCTAAGCAATGCCGAGGGGATGTTTTAGTATGCGGTGCATGGTATGTTGTTATGTGCGTGATTGATATTATGAAGAGTTCGATGATATTATTTCATGCGATGAAATCGTATGGTAGGGTTAGAACGACTACGTTCGTTATGATATTAACTGATTTCAGTGACAAAGACAAAGACAAATACGTATATTCAGGCCATCTACAATAAACTCGTGGTTATTACTGTCTATTGTTGAGTTTTAAAACAAAAGTCATGAGGAAATATTGGCAGTTACAGAAGCACACCAATACATATAACAACTGTTCATACCAGCAGCACAGAAAGAGTCCGCAAGTGCGATGAGAAGTCAGCAAGTAAGGTCAGAAGTCAGCAAACACGATCGAAAGTAAGCAAGTACGATCAGAGCAATCAGTTCAGTCACACGTACAAATGCTGCCTCAGGCGACGACTGAACAGGAGAACTGGCAGTCGCTGCAGCTCGTGCGGCAGCTCGTTATACAGGGCAACGAGCCTCGAGGGCAAAAACGGCGCCTACCCATCTCCCGTCCGCGATCTGGGGACGTACAGGTCTCGGTCCTGACTGGTGTGACGGTCACGGTGCTCGGCTACTGTGGTAATGGTACCGGTTAAAGAAGCCGGCTCCTGCAGACTGCGCACCTTGTGAAGCAGGACCAGCGTTTGGGCAGCAGAGAGGTGGTTGTTGGATAGGTAGGCGTAGAGCTGCTGGCGGATTGCACGCCCCACAATTTTGTCAATGACCGGGACAATGCAGATGGATCGGTAGTTGGATGGGGTGGTAGAATCACCGGATTGAAAGATGGGATACACTGAGGAGTGCTTCCAGGAAATTGAGACGTCGGCAGTGGTGAGGCTGGAGTTGACCAAATGCAGAAGCACACTGCCAATGACGTCAAAGCTCAGCCGGATCATACCCACGCTAATGCCGTCCCCACCGCAGGCGGACGAGCTCCTCATACCGAACATTGTATTGTATTGTAGTTTAGGGGCGCATCGACTGCAAAGGTCGTATAGCTCTCATGCCGAACAAGATGGCACGCAGCTCGGAGAGGGACAGTGGCACCAGGCAGAATGCATGGGCATCTACTCGCGACAACGGCATGCCAGGCTCGGAGAAGCATCCTCGGCACCCCGACCAGCATCCTCGGCACCCCGACCAGCATCCTCGGCATAACGCCTGCAAAATACGCGTTCAACTGGTCAGGCTTAACTTCGGGAGCCTTTCGATAGCCCTTGGCATTGTCTGCGGTGGACCGAATGCTCCGCCACATGCCCCATCGTCCGCTCTCCTGGACGCGCCTCTGCACGTCGTCAAGGGTGTCGCGTCGAATGGCAGAACGCACGCGTCTGTTGAGCTTTTTTTTTTTTTTTTTTCTCAGCCAACCGCAATGTGGTTATTTTAAGGAATATAATATTTTTCATTCCCATTTTTCCCCTCCCCCTCTGCTCGGTAAACGATAATAACCAAGTTGTTTTTGGTTGGTTTTTTTTTTTTTTTTTTTTCGTGCCCAATCTTTTTGTTTTATTTGGTGTTTTTTTTTTTTTTTTTTTTTTTTTTTTTGGTTTTTTTTTTTTTTATGTTGTTGTTTTGGTGGTGGTAGGGGGAGGGGGGGGGGGGTTGTTTTTTTTTTTTTTTTTTTTTTTTTTTTTTTTTTTTTTTTTTTTTTTTTTTTTTTTTTTTTTTTTTTGTTTTTGTTTATGTGGTGGTTGGGGGGGGTGGGGGGTGGTGGAGATTTTGGTGAAGCGGCGGGGGGGGGGGGGGGGTTGTGGGGGGGGGGGGGGGTTTATGTTTTTTTTTTTTTATAATTAGAGGGCCTTCGTTTTTTTTTGGGGCGTCGTTTTGTTGTTTGGTTTTTGAGGGGGGGGTGGATTGGGTGGGAAAGGAAAGATGGATAGAAAATTTTTGGTTGATAAAAATTTCTTTTTTTAGATTTTTTGTCCTCTAAGAAACCACATGAGCCTCGCGAAAAAGGGGGGGGGGACCCCATACCGCTGGAAACACGGGTGGCTGGAAACAAGGCGAAGTCGTCACCCGAGAAATACAGCGCCTCTCGGCGGCGGGCTATAAAATCTCTAGTTCTGTCCGACACCGCTGGGGCGCTAGGGTTCCGTATGCGCATCTGCCTAACAAGAGCGTGCCGGCTAAACATCGGTAAAAAGTGACTCAGGAAAGCATACCCACTTCCACGTAACCGTCTGCAGATCAAGCACCATCCACCAATCCACACACATCAGGTCATGATTCAAAGCAGTGTGGTCAATCCGGCGCGAGCTACGAGAGCGTACGGTGCGACACTGAGGAGTGAAGCGAGGAACACCAATAAAAACGCGAACAAATTTGTGCGGGCTAAAATGACAAAATCGCGAACCACAACGGTTCATAAGATGACGACAATTCACTATTAAAGCATCCAGCAGAGAACCGCTTGAATAAGTAGGTGTTGCCAATTGTTACCGCGAGTAATCCGACAAAAAATCGTTCATCAGCTTCTGTCGCACGGTCACCATCAGGCTTTGTAAGATCGCAAAGCTGGATCGTTAGTCGTAATGCTGCAAGAAGCAGTTTTTCTGGAGATATGCGATCACAATAGTTACACTCGGTATGTCATTGTAATTCCACCGACACATTCTCGTCATTGGGGCAGCAAGTTGTGTCCTAAATGGAACATAGACATTCGATAAGAATATTCCAAGACTATCATTAGCTGAAACATTCGTGGTGGCGAAGTCACCGAAGTCCCAACCACATCGATTGTGTACTTGCTCTGATGTGTCGAACGACGGGAGTGCAGTCGTGAGGAATATTCAAATATGCAAGAAGCATGCAAATGGTGACCATCTATTTCAATTGCCCCTTCCACTACCAGGAAACAATTTTGTTTTGGCTAAGTCTGATGTGCTACCTGTTGCTGATCCAGGTTATCCGCTTCCGTTCACAGTGCTTATTGTTATGATATAGGTAGGTAGATAGGTAGGCAATAGGTAGGTATTCAATAATGATTTGCCGTAGAATGCCCATGTTGATTACGTGGTAAATGATGACCTGAAATAATCTGCCAGCTGTGGATTCCGTTATGAGCCAAATCTGTTTCATTTTTGCTCTATTTGTGCAGCGTGCAGGCATGGGTGTTGCCACAGTTTTGAAATTGGGGGACAAACCAGGGACGCGGAAAGTATGCGCAGGATAGAGAGGTAAGATAACACCCTCCCCAATCGAAAAATAACCTTCGCCACCTCCGAGAAGGCTCGAGTGTGCCCCCTTGGATTTTTCAGTGGGGAAGGCCCCCCTCCCCCCGAGAGACAAAGGCGCCCCTTGAAAGGAAAGGCGCCCCTCCGGGAAGGCCCAGGTGTACCACCCCTCGAATTTGTCAGCCAGAGGCTGACAAATTCGAATCAAATCCAGGTACTTCCCGCAGTGGCGCCCCTCCAGACAAAAGTCCACATGACAACTTCTGAAATCACCCCTGATTACAACATTGCTCTCTCTGTCTCGCGGCTATGAACTCCGGCTAGTTATAAAATCGTGCGCATTTACGCGCATCTTCTCTTGCAAATTAACTCATATTAAGCAATTATGAAGGATGCGGAAGACTTGAAAAAGCAGTTCTATATTTTATACGTCCGGAACAGCAATGTGGCAGTATAAAATAAAAGCCAGCAGCAAGAGCGCCGTCCGAGTAGGTTATGACGGATTTATTGGAGGAGCTAATGGTCAAATAGGATATGAGTTCCTGCCATCATTATGGCTGCAAGCAAATAGAGCTTTGCTCCTCCGAGTAAAATGTTACACTCCATCATTGTACATACACCGGGCCATCTACACCTTCGAAATTCTTTAGACTTCTGAACTTTTTGATACCGTACGGTAAGCCACGTCCAATGTCACCCACTTGATGCAAATTTAAGCCATAGCAACGAAACGAACAGACTTTGAGAAATTCAGACTAACCTTTGATCTTGAGGATTCACCTCGACATGTCCCGGTTGGATATGTTACTCGAAGGTTAACAACGTGCTATCGCTTGATTCGAGATTTGAGTAGGTGTGGGCGGAAACGAAAAAAATGCAAGGCGACCGAAGAAATCAGCTTGACCAATGACCTTGAAAAATAATATGATTGCTCAACTTTCGGATACCGCACAACAAAGCAACGTCGAATGACGACCATTTTATGAATATTGAAGTGATAACGACCGAACCTCGCGTGCGGTTATTATCGCTTCGCTATCGCCATCTAATAAACAAAGCTAACCTTTGACCTTGATGTTTGGCCGTGCCATGTCCCGGTTTGTAGTGCTACACGATGATTCACCATGGGCTATCGCTTGATGCCAGATTTTGGCAGGTTTGGGTGAAAACTAAACAAAAATGCGAGGCGACCGAAGAAACCGGTTTGCGTTGGACCTTGACCGTTAAAGTGGTCTTGCGGAACCCATGTAATTGCTTCCAGCGTTTTTTAATAAAGGCAGAAGCATTTGTGGTAATTGATTCGAAAGAGCATAAACCCGTCCCAGAATCCAAAAAAGAATACGACGTTAACTTGACGTACGTGATTAAGGCTACCAAAGACGCCGCACTATGGTCTTGAAGATATTCAAGGACACCCAGAGTCACGTTTGTTCGAGATGTATCGATATATGCGCAAGGGAATGCAACCTAAGACGTATAAGGTCGTGTGAGAATGCAGAGTTGGTGCCTCGCAAGGTACAATTCTCTGCCCAAGCGAAACATGGCGATGGTCAACGTTCATCTTATTCAAGAATGGTCTGGAAGCAGAAATTTATAACGCTTTGCTGATTTAAACCTTGGAGGACTTGTGACGACAGGTAGCCCGTGAAGCCCGTTGATTGGCTAGATCGACTTCTAGTATTTTTGGTGATTATCTTGTAAGGGTATTTTCAACATATGCATGATTAAGGAGAATTTTGCAGCAATTATACACATATTTTAAAAGCTGAGGCTTGGGGGACATGAAAGAAATTGAGGGGGACAAATTGCCACTTTTCAAAAATTAGCGGACTTGCCCCCCACTTCCCCAGAGATTGCACCCATGCGTGCAGGGATAGGTATATAGATAGGTAGTTATCTACCTACACAGGAGCAGTCGGCCACGGAATAATCTTTCAGTTCACTTTTATGAGTCTTCCAGTTGGTCATTGAAAACGTAGGCTGTGCCACTTCACAGCAATTATTTGTAGGGAATACTGCGCCGCTTCACAGTTAGGTGTTACGTGACAGTCTCCCAGGATGACTACGAAACAGAAACTCATTTTGAGGCGCTTCGCCCCAAAATTTATGGTTTTGCGTGGTGAATATATCAAATTTTCATTCTTGATACGGCGTATTTTTGGTTGAAAAGAGGGGATGGGGTGGACCGAGCCTACGCCCCCCCCCCCCCTCTGGCTGCGCACCTGCATGACGACATATTGGCTCGTGCTCTCGACTCTGATTCGCTGGCCCAGTATTCACGCAAGCTGTTGGAAGCGCTGCGTGTAAGGTGGAAGCACTAGTGTCTGAGTGTGAAGTGGAAGCGCCAGTGTCTGAGTGTGAGGTGGAAGTGCCAGTGTTTGAGTGTGAGGTTGAAGCGCCAGTGTCTGAGTGTGAGGTGGAAGGGCCAGTGTCTGAGTGTGAAGTGGAAGCGCTGAGTGTGAGGTGGAAGCGCCAGTGTTTGAGTGTGAGGTGGAAGCGCTGAGTGTGAGGTGGAAGCGCCAGTGTCTGAGTGTGAGGTGGAAGCGCTGAGTGTGAGGTGGAAGCGCCAGTGTATGTGTGTAAGGTGGAAGCGCCAGTGTCTGAATGTGAGGTGGAAGCGCTAGTGTCTGAGTGTGAGGTGGAAGCGCCAGTGTCTGGGTGTGGGGTAGAAGCGCCAGTGTCTGTGTGTGAGGTGGAAGCGCCAGTGTCTGAGTGTGAGGTGGAAGCGCTAGTGTCTCAGTGTGAGGTGGAAGCGCTGAGTGTGAGGTGGAAGCGCCAGTGTCTGAGTGTGAGGTGGAAGTGTCAGTGTCTGAGTGTGAGGTGGAAGCGCCAGTGTCTGAGTGTGAGGCGGAAGCGCCAGTGTCCGAGTGTGAGGTGGAAACGCCAGTGTCTGAGTGTGAGGTGGAAGCGCCAGTGTCTGAGTGTGAGGTGGAAGCGCCAGTATCTGACTGTGAGGTGGAAGGGCCAGTGTCTGAATGTGAGGTGGAAGCGCTGAGTGTGAGATGGAAGCGCCAGTGTCTGAGTGTGAGGTGGAAGCGCTAGTGTCTGAGTGTGAGGTGGAAGCGCTGAGTGTGAGGTGGAAGCGCCAGTGTCTGAGTGTGAGGTGGAAGCGCCAATATCTGAGTGTGAGGTGGAAGCGCCAGTGTCTGAGTGTGAGGTGGAAGCGCTGAGTGTCTGAGTGTGAGGTAAGTCAGCACTCACGTCACGTTGTCACTCTGGAATAATGCATGGCCAAAAAGGGCGAATGGGAGGGGGGGCAAACACGTTTCGATGTACATGCGATCCAGTGCTTCACGGTTGTTGTAAATAGTTCAGATGAGAATATATTTGTTTATGTGGATGGCCCTTCAGGAATCGACAAAATGTGAGATGATGTTGCGAGAATAGCTTGTGTAAAGCCTGTGCTCAATTCATGTTTTTTTTTTAAGTATACTTGTGTGTGTTTATTTGCATTGTGCAGAGCGGTGATTTTTAAAATGGATCAATGTTTGAATCCGAAACGTCAATAAGCGAATATAACTGTACATGTCACTTGGTGAAATAATTTACCAGCTATCTAACGAAACGAAGAAAACAATACGATCAATCGAAAACCTAGACAGAAAACTTGCTGAAGCTAAATGCGCTCTTCTCTTCAACAGCCACTGCATAAAAGAATATATATATATATATATATATATATATATATATATATATATATATATATATATATATATATATATATATTCATTTAGTTATTGCTTCACTGGCTGCTTGATTGATAGTTGCTGTATGATCAATGGAACCCAGCACCTTCTCACAGTTTTTTTGCGGGGTGGAGGGTGGGCGGATTAGCCTTGACATGGACGGATAACATTTGCGCCTACTTGGCAGACGTCTGCTGGCGTATGTCGCCACAGTGGGCCCGGCTCAGTGCGCATGATTGTCGGCTTAACTCGCATACCGAAGGCGTTTGACAGCGGCTTCCGTGCCAGGCTGGTCTGTGGTTGCCCGCTTGACCCTGGGATGGCCGGCCCTTGGTGACGTGGCTATATAATACTGTGAGCGAGTGGTTGTGCTGTGCAGTTGACGGGAGGGTCGAGGTGCACGGCCGGCCGAGAGCGGACCCGCGTCGTGTGTGTGTCGAGATAGGCGGCAACGGCGTTACTTCCGAACCGCCGTACGGTCTCTGGTCGGGACCCGTGTGTGCAAAGGTCGGTGACACCTGTGCTACTTGGGCCCTGGCTTGCAGTCAGGAATGGATCCACACATTTTCATGGACATTTGTGAGAGAGAGAGAGAGAGAGAGAGAGAGAGATATATATATATATATATATATATATATATATATATATATATATATATATATATATATATATATGTATGAGTGTGCATGTATGTATATATAAGGGGAAAAGGGGAGAGCGTCCATCCAAACGTTGTGAAATTAAACGTTTCGACTGTGGTGTTGCACGGACAAAAATAGACTTTAAAACCCTGTCGTTCCCCCCGCTATCCAAAATCTATAGCAACGCTCATGAGTTCATTTTCTGTCCCCAAACGGAGCTGAAGGTTTCCCCGCGGTCTGCCCAGGCCTATGCGTGGCCGACAGTAGTTCCAAGCAAGCTACTGTCAACATCTGAATTGCATCGTGGTGCGTGAATTGACTCTAGGTATCGACGCGCTTTGACAACTCGGCGAACTTGGATGTCATTGACGTCGGACTTGTCTGCCCCAGATGGCTGCGACGGTGACGCGTCTGGTGCTGCTGCTGGGCCTGGTGATGGCCGTGAGCTGTGGAACACGATACGGAAACCGGCGGCACCAAGGTGGTTCCCACAGAGGTCACCAAGGAAGTTACCACCATGGCGGCGATTATCATCATGGCGGCGATTATCATCATGGCGGCGATTACCACCACGGTGGCGATTACCACCACGGTGGCGATTATCACCACCACGGTGGCAGCCACCGGCCCGATTACCACCACGGTGGCGATTATCACCACCACGGTGGCAGCCACCGGCCCGATTACCACCACGGAGGTCACTACGTGGACAACCACAACCACCACTCCGGACATCCGGGTAGCGTAGCCGGCCACATCGTCGGCGGCATCATCAGCGGCGTCTTTGGCTAAGGATCCCGCGGGCATGGCGGTCACCATGGTGACGAGCATGGCACGCACCACGGAGGAAGCTGCATCTGATGAGGCGACTCATCGTCATCCCCTCTGAACTCGTTGTATGACTGCTGATCCCTGCTGGAATTTCACCTGCAGTGTCGACTGACAAGCTCTGAGGGGTCGTGTAAAACATGGCATGTTGAAGTTCTGAAATAGTATGCGATGAGTTCAAATAGGGTGGTGTTTTTACACTGTTGCGTGACTGTTGAGCCTACCATAGAGTCTGTGCCAAATGTTGTTTACAACAAATGTAAACTGGCACCTGACCGAACATAGAACTTGGACACCCTTGATGAGTACGTTGATCACAATGCTCGCCTCGCTCACCCGCAACACCAGAAAGCACAACTAATTATTGTGTTAGTTTTGCAATATATGTTATGAATGAACGATGTGACTGTGGCGTATGATTTTCATTGTGAAAACGCTTGCAGTCATTCAATGTCGTCCTACCTCACAGCTGTGCACTTTGGTACTCACCAAGGACAGCAATACAGCACCGATCGTTGTGGAGTTCTTCTCGGGTTTAGCATGCCACTCCGTACCGAAGAGTTCCAGTCGTGATAACGCTGCTCACGACAGCGGCATAGGCCAGCTGAGAGCACTGGGCTTCTCTTGCAGCAGCAGATGGACTGCCTGTTGCATGTCAGAGTACGTTTCTTGAGGCACAACTGATAATCCTAGGAAACGAATACTATAGACAGGGAAGGAAGGCGAGGAGTTCGCTCCCATGTACCGTGAGAAAGAAATAATATTAAGCCGCCCCGTAATTCCGGCCAGATGCACCACGTCACTGGGAGGGGGGTCATCATAGGCCCCCCTCTAATCTCCAAACTAAGTGTCGCATGAAAACGAAAGAGGTGTGATGGGAAAGCGCTCGACGAGTAGAGCCAGAATCACCCCAAACATTGCATCCTTTCAAAACGTGACGTCGCTGGGGCCTCTATGTAGTCACAATTGATGTCATGTTTTATTTTTATCTGGGGAGTTCATTTTGGAGAAGATTTTAAGAACAAAACTTATTTGGAGTCAGAAAAGGAAGGCGAAATGGATGTTTGGCCCAAAATGTTTGCCGCCCGACTTTTTTGAAATGTTGTAAATTTGAAATATTTTGAGGATTTTTTTTTAATTTTTAAATATTTATAATGGGAGAACACCCCGAGACACGTTGCTTTAAGTAATCTTAGCATGATACAAAGTGCTTAACTTAGCCAGAGTCTTGGATTTTTGCGGAAATAAGCAAACATGCAACACAAGTAAGTCATTAAAACGAGAACAAGTGGAAATATTCGTGTACGTTTCATTGCGTTTCTCTTTTCAATTTTAATTGTATTTCTTTTCCTTTTATTATATTTTCTCCTACAGAATTATGCATTTCAATATGGTATCAAACAAGAAATTGTGGGATTTGTACCACGCCGAACCATATACTTTCGGCACGTTTCGCGCATCAAACTCCTTCGCCGCCAAATTCGATGTTTTGTCACCCACCTTCGTTCAGAAAATCCTGGCCGCTGCATTGATCAGATCGGATGTAAGTGTCTGATAGGTGATGTCTCACGTGGGCTGTGTCAACAATTTTGTTGTCTGCTGTGTGCATGCATTGCATCAACGGTGGATACCACCCCGTGCATCGCTGCTAGCGTGTCTGCCTATATAACATTATTAGAGTGAGCTCGGGGTCGTCTAGACGGCAAAGAATCTACGAGAATGGCATGGGCTGTGCGACGGATTATGCCCATTGTATGGTTCGAAGCAGCACGGACGACCAAAAATATATCGGTCCCATCGTGATGATATTATCCCGATGCGCACAATATTTTTTTTCTCAGTTAGCTTGCTGGACTTGTGGTTGCGTTCATTGTGCTTGCTTTTGTATGAGGCGCACGCTTCACGAAAGTGTGTCATGGCCAGTGGTGCAAACCAGTCGTCAGCGCTGGGTGGGTCCGAGTCACTGGCGGATCCAACTGACCATTTGGCAGTGGCCATACCAGCCAAATTTCAACCTAAGCTATACCCAAAACCTTTCATATCCTCGGATTTGGGGCTCTTCACTTTGAACTTGGGAAGGAAAACTATTGATACGATTGAAAATGATGATTACTTGGCAACATTTTCAAGCGTTGAGCCAGCATCGTTCACCTGATAAGATGGCTAATTTGGCATCACTATGACCTTATTTCAGCTAGGTTTCCAAGTGGTCTGTACTGGACCGCTACCGGAGACGACAGGCCGACAGTCATCAGATATGACACGCTACTGAAGACGATGAATTAGGCAACTTATGCTCATTATGCATAAATTAACATATTATGCATAATTATGCAATCAGGGAACTCTTCCGATTATTGCCGATGTGTGGTGACTCGAGTCCATGTCAATAGATGGTGACGTTCCCCTATGCTCATTATCACCTATTACCTGTTACCATGACGTTCACCATGCTCGTGACGATGTCGTTATAGTGCTCGGAAAAATGTTACCCGACACCCCATCGACACAAAGGAATAATTGCGTGAGTCCTTGCTCGGGACTATAAGCGCCAAACGCGAGTAGAACATTGCAAACCTTCGTAGGCTCCGCTAACCGCAGAATGTAAGCTGTCTAAACGCAACATGTCTCCATTTTTAACCTAGGATATCACTTGAATTTGGAATCAAGCTGCAACAACGGTCCCGAACATCGGACACTTCAATGAAATACACCAATGGAGTAATTCGTTACGCAACGTGCCCCGGGAATGTGAAGGTCAACGGTTCGTCAGAACCAAAGGGGTCTCAGGACTAAGTGGCCTCGCGACACTTATTTGCACCTCCTACAGTCCAAGTTACCTTCCGCCGTCACTGATAAGGGGAATTTCTGTTTTTAGTTTTGTTATTTCAGCATGCATGTGTGATGTAATACCTGAGGCGTCATTTTCGACACAATTTTTTAGATGACTTCCCAGTTGTGACATTTCATTTATGTTAATTGAATTAGGGAGTGGAGTGCACAAAGTTCAATTTGTCCTCGAATTATTGGATATGGAATGGAATGGAAATAACTGACATAATTAACTGGTCACGTAGTGTAGTTGAACATCACAATGGTGTTCACGATGAAAGCTCAACAAAAGCCCGTTTTTGTTAGCTTGATGACGTATCATGTGCTTTCTAAGTTACAAATTTCCGTGCTCACTGGTTGTTTACAGCACATTCAGCTACCAAGGACACAGATTGGCTCGTGCTGTGAATTATCCCACACCTCGCATGAACTAAATCACGGTACACACGACACGGAGTGACATGTAGTGACACGTTGTGACACGGAGTGACACGTAGCTCATCGGCGCGAACTGCTTTAATCTTCGACTTGTCCATAAACCGAAAACCACAGACAATGCCACGGCCAGAATCTCCCTCACCATCAATAAATAAGGCGGCGCTAAGATTGTTATGCCTGTTGAATGTTATTGCGGGCTTTCGATGGTATTTGCGCAGTCTTTTTGCGATGCGTCCCCTCTACTCGTGTGTTCCATGCGACTTTATGGGAGTGTCCGCACTCCTCCCCGGCAGTGTTCGTGTGTCGGTCGTGCGTTGTGCCGGCTCCTCAGTGTGTGTTCCATGCGACTTTATGGGAGTGTCCGCACTCCTCCCCGGCAGTGTTCGTGTATCGGTCGTGCGTTGTGCCGGCTTTATGGGAGTGTCCGCACTCCTCCCCCGCAGTGTTCGTGTATCGGTCGTGCGTTGTGCCGGCGCCTCGGTGTGTGTTCAGTGTTACTGCGACAGCATCGCCAGAACAAGGCGAAGCCGTCGGCCGAGGCGGCAACGTTGAGGGTCCGCTGACGGACGTCGAGGCCGGAGATCTCGTCCAGTTCGGCACACTTCCCGTGAGTGTTGGCGCTGGGCCGACCGGTCCGGCATGGGCGCGGCAAGCCGAGGGATGAGTCGACTGGCTCGATGGAGACTCTCCTCCCTGCATCCCTGATTCTCCGATTCTCCGATTATATTGGTACGGTGCCGGCTTCGACAGAAGTCATGGGAATGAAAAGATTCGCTATGCTGAATGGAAACCGTCTGGTCACCGAACGTTGTTGTATGACTGTAACGTTGTATAACGTTGTATGTCACCGACCCGGTTTCTTTGGCCACATGGGATTAGGACGGCCGGGTTAGGCTGGGAGGTATCCACGTTAATTTGTGCTAGCAATGGTGATTTCATGGACAAAACGTCTGGCAGCCGTACTGGATTGGACTCAACCCCAATCACGTACGCCGCGTCATGTGCAGTGTTCTCCATGACCCTGCAGGTCGTCTCACACCGGCTGGTTTTCCACGACGACTCGACGCTCCGGCATGCCCCGGCGTCGCCAGATTCCGTCACGACGGAGACGTCTGGACGTTGCAGCGCAGAGACGTGGTGTGTCCGCCCTGCTGTGGGGCGGAGCCTATCGCGTGACGTCACAAAATAGTTCGCATTGGTTGCTGTCGTTGCTGCGGCGCGCCACAATGCACTCAGGCGGCATCCAGAAAAATAGGAATATCCGGCTTTTGGATAGTTCGCCACAGCGTGTTTGATCAAAACAAGTGTGTACCGGTGTTGCCGTCATGGTATGGTCGTACCAGTTCTGGTACTTTCTCGATTTTTGGTATGCAGTTACGCCGGAGGGAAATGTGGTATTTTCCGTCGAAATATTTTTTTTCTCTCTTGCTTTTTTATATTTCTCATTCGTATTTTCGTCTGAAATAGACCAATCATTTTTTTAAAAGCCAACTCGTATTCAGAAAGGATGAGTTAGGCACTACAATTATAATGAGAGCCTCAAAAACATGCTTCTGTTGCTGTTGCCTTCTGCATCCAGCTGCTGCCAGCTGCTGCATCCTGCATGCAAATGGTTCGTCACTGCACCACAACTCTGTCATACAGTGGGAGTTGTGGCAGCTGCGCTGTGTGGGGGGGGGGGCGGGGACGGGGGGGGGTCAGTGTCAGGTCAGTGCTGGTGTGGTCAGTTCTCTCTAAATTTTATGTTCTTTTGTTTTATAAGAATTCGCTTGCAATTATTTTCTTCCTCAATCGTGACGCTGGCGCGGCTCCCAAGCCGTCGATCGTCCGCCGGACTCCGCCGCAGCGTCACGACCGTCCGCCGGACTCCGCCGCAGCGTCACGACCGTCCGCCGGACTCCGCCGCAGCGTCACGACCGTCCGCCGGACTCCACCGCAGCGTCACGACCGTCCGCCGGACTCCGCCGCAGCGTCACGACCGTCCGCCGGACTCCGCCGCAGCGTCACGACCGTCCGCCGGACTCCGTCGCAGCGTCACGACCGTCCGCCGGACTCCACCGCAGCGTCACGACCGTCCGCCGGACTCCGCCGCAGCGTCACGACCGTCCGCCGGACTCCGCCGCAGCGCCACGACCGTCCGCGGGACTCCGCCGCAGCGTCACGACCGTCCGCCGGACTCCGCCACAGCGTCACGACCGTCCGCCGGACTCAGCCGCAGCGTCCAGACGTCGCGATGGAAATCCCGCCAGCGTGAAACGGCCTTCACGCGGATTGGCCTGAATCAGCAAAGGCCAGCGAATCGACTGATCGTCTTACCATATATATATATATCTTTAGCGCACAGGTTTTCACTGCCGCACGCGATGTAAGATATGCCGGCGGGAGTGCCGGGCGATAGATGGCAGAGCCAACGGTACGTACGTGCGTGCCGCTGGACAAGAAGAGTGCCACAATGTGGCGAGGTAGGAGGGCTGAGTGCTGGTGAGTCAGTGGATCTGGACGGTGATGGCTGGTAGCAGATGTGCTGATTCAGCATTGTCGTTAACGCATTCAACATTGTTCAGTTTGATGATTAATTCATCATTCAATCCAGAGGTCACAAGGATATATTGGTTCTGTCGTGATCACAAATCTATGAAGCGAAAATAATATAATTAAATCATGATGCTGTTGCCGAAAGAAAACAGATGTGGGTTCAGCATTTATTCAGCTGGTTGTCATCAAACAACCAGTCATGGTTTCAATTGATTCTGATTTGGATGATTGATGACAATGAGACGTAGATTGATAGTTACATTAAAACTTTTCGATATATTTGCCTACGTCGCTACTACCTTCATCGTGGTATTTATCCCGACGAAGGAAATAGTCGAAGCATGGCAGACATACCGAACAGTTTTGATTTAAATATCACTTCACGTCACATTGTCATCGTTCACTCAGATGTCACAACCGTGCAACCATTGATTCTGATCCAGTTTAAAATAATCAACTCCTGCTCAATTGGGCGGAGAATTTGGTTGAACGACTTGTCGGAACGCAGTGTCAGTTGCTTGCACTGACCATGATCACGGCCACTGCCGCGGCTATCAATATACTTCAGGGCTGTGCATTGTTGCACTCAGTACTAAATTTGCAAAATAAAATATGGAAAGATATAAAATATTGAAAACAAATTATCATTTGCTGATATCATCGGTAAAAAATAATAGAGCTTAAATGACATCCCGTGTGCTTGTATATATCTCGTTGAGAAGAAAGCCGTCAACAACCTTGCAAGAAAAGATCCACATCGGTTGGAGACGCCAAATCGATCGGCAGCCGGAGCAGTGTTCTCCAGCTGCTCGCAGTCCCGTGTGTGTGATGCCTTTCACTGGCTACCTTGGGGAGATGACGATGGCTACTTCACTGGCTACCTTGGGGAGATGACGATGGCTACTTCACTGGCTACCTTGGGGAGATGACGATGGCTACCTTACTGGCTACCTTGGGGAGATGACGATGGCTACCTTACTGGCTATCTTGGGGAGATGACGATGGCTACCTCACTGGCTATCTTGGGGAGATGACGATGGCTACCTCACTGGCTACCTTGGGGAGATGACGATGGCTACCTCACTGGCTACCTTGGGGAGATGACGATGGCTACCTCACTGGCTACCTTGGGGAGATGACGATGGCTACCTTACTGGCTACCTTGGGGAGATGACGATGGCTACCTCACTGGCAATCTTTGGGAGATGACGATGGCTACCTTACTGGCTACCTTGGGGAGATGACGATGGCTACCTTACTGGCTACCTTGGGGAGATGACGATGCTGTGGCATGATTTTCTCGTATAAGCCCAGCAGATGCAACACTCCTTAAATCAGACACGACGCTGCTTTCAGAAGAATCGTGCGCAGAAATATTTGCTGGGCTCTCTTTCATCCAGTTTCGCTCTGCGAGTCGTTTCATGTTCATCCGTCTTTCTGAGGAACAATTTGCTCGAACCTCTGATCTTGAATAAATCCGACCTCTTTCTGAGGCACCTGATCATTCTTAGGGCAGCTGCATCCGCATGTTTTGCACTTGCATCACCCAGCAATCCCGAAGAGGGCCATGATGATATCCCTTATTCCGTGCTTTGTATATGCTCCTCTTACTCAACACTATCTTGTTCAATTTCTTTAATTTTCGCATAGTTCTGTTTCCACCTTCTGTTCCACAATTGTATGACTCACTGGCAGATGCAATGGAGATGTGGCTACGTGGAAATCGCCGTTCCCATCAGGGAATCGCTCCCGTGGAAATCCTGTGGAAATCCCGTGGAAATCCCGTGGAAATCCCGTGAAAATCCCGTGGAAATCGCCGTTCCCATGAGGTCGATTTATGCCGAAATTTTACACAATTTTTTTATCAGAGTCTAGGAACATTATGTCACGAATATATTATCCTAAGCAGACCCGACGACTGTTAGCTGCTCAGATCCGATGGGGTTTCAGAAACGGAAATTTTGGAGGAAATTTACTCCTCCAAGCCAGGCTTTTGATCCTTTGATACTCGGATTTGTGATTGTAAGCCTTGATTATTTAGCATGGATTAGGGAGTGTCGGTGTCCATTTTTCTTGACTTATAGCATCCCTCGTTTATAGGCTTAACTCACATGGGTCCCCTGTGGCTCTTATTAAACCGCATCACTTTGCGACTTGATAGCTTGATATCTACTTGGGATCCCATTTCAGATTAGTGACGCAATAAAGACAAATCGTGGAAGGAATTTAGGAATCCCAGGGGCAGAATGCCCAAGCGTCAGAATGTCCAGCAGCCAAGAAGTGTTTTGTGGAACGAGGGCCGATCCCAACATGAATCGTTTTCAATCATTGAAGCCTATGTTGACGAACACGTTTTCAGTGATATGCTTAAAAACAATAATATTTTTGCCAATATTTGGCACGATATGTAAACACATTGACGCGTCTGCGTCCAGTACCTACTACATTCAACGTGTTAGAAGGAAGAAGAAGAAAACGATAGAAGATGCATATCTCTTGTTTCAGGCACAAGGCCTCCAGACAAACCTTTAATGGTAATAACACTAATTAATAAGAGCTAATTATGGTGGTGTATGGTTTGGCTATCATTACTTTATGCGATGTATCATGCTGTTCGAAGATTGTCCTTACTGTCAATGCATTCACTAATGACTCATAACTTCAGGTGTTATGCTCGGTAGCTTACAGTTAACACCAAGTCCTATTAATATCAAGGAGTATAGTGTGAAGACTAATATGGCGCAACGACCGGTTGTATGGCAGGCAAGCTGACCACGGAATATGGATTGCAGAGGACGTCATCTGAAGTTTGAAAAATGAGGAGCATCGACTTTTGAATGGTGAATATAATAGTAGAATGATAATAATATTGCATGCGGTGTGCAGAGCGTTGTATATTTGTCGAAGATGAACGAATCAAGCCTTGTCCATGGCGCAAATTTGCTGTTTTCTCCCGAATTACGACGGTAAGTATTACACTTTGCGATCATATAGTTGCATCCGTTTATCGAATACATTTATCAACAAACAACAAACAACAAACAAAATATATGTAGTGAAGTGACCGACCGGTTGAAAGACCGTCATACGGTAACACCTCTTCGCACAGAAACAGGTACCTTCAGTTTCGTTCAACTTACTGAAAGCCCATGCATATTAGACGCCGCACGGATGCCTGTAACTGCCCTTGCTCCACGACACATGTTGGTAAAATGTCCTCCTTTGTCACAGTTGTGGCATTTCTGCCAATTGGCAGGACAGTTGGGCGACTCGGCATAGTGGGGTGCACCACAACAGAAACACTTCGGTGCTGCACTCTGGACTGGTGGCGCTTCTGCACTCCGAGAGAAAGATCCACCAAGCCTCACAGGTGGCACTGCCCGCTGGTATCGAGTGGGGCGGTCTGACCTGTCTTGCCACGCATACGCTCTCCACTGGTGTGTACTGCATGGACCTCACCATGACAGGAGCCTTGCATGACTGCAGCTTCACGTTCTGCCGTCTCGACTGTAGGCGCGATGACCCAGGTGTTCGCCAGGTCCAGAGCTGGCTGCAGAAGCAGACGCTGGCGCAGGCGAGACGACAGGGTCTTCTCCGCCACCTGGTCCCTAGTGACCTCATCGCCTCTGTCGTCATACTCGCATGTTGTTGACATCTGGCGCAAAACACCCACCCACTGAGCCGCAGTCTCACTGGCCAACTGGCCCCGGCTTCGAAACCTGCGGGATGCTGCTGGGCGGGATGTCGCTTGTTTTGGCCACCTCTCGGTGATGGATATTCGAAAAATATTGCCATCGTGTATGAGGTGCTTTCGGAATTATCACATCACACTCACACAACGAACTTACCACTGTATTAAAATTCCAGTATCAACATGAACAAGAAATGTAGACGAAACAAAAGGCGAACACAACGGCACGATCGACAGAACCATGTCAACAAAATGGCGCTGAAGACTGCATGTTAGAGGACACGAAACCGCTCTGTTCCATGTTTGGAGGCAAGACCGACGTGACATCTAGCGGCCGAATTGATTGGAGGTGGCGCCGGTGTTCGTTAAGGAAGAGGTGCCTCCGAACAACGACTGTGTCTGGCCGTGCTGCGCATGTGCCGTGTTGAAGCTGCTACCTCCGTTTGTAGCTGAACCCTGAAAACAGACGTCTCAGCGTTAGGGTTCTGTGCGTTTCCAGGCCTTGCGGTGCCGTGTAGACGAACCTACCTTGTATCCAACCAAAACAGAAGTCTTATTTCAAAAAGAAGTTCAGTGTTAGGGCTCATGTGTTTTCATGATACACTGTCTACAGTCATATTAAAGCGTTGACCGCTTCCCAGGAGATGGTTGACATTGCATGCTTTTGCAGATACTTTGGGGTACCCTGAACATATCAAGCACCTTCAAAGGTTATGACACACCTATAGAGGGTAGCATTGTATCCGACAATAGGCACGTTTAGTAATTTCGTCGCCTCTCCACATTTAAGATGTAAGAAACTCCAAGTCCATTATTTAGTTCACCGCTGATGGTTACTCCTTAACTTTGGTCCAGGATCGTTGTTGTCAACTTTCTTAGTTACTATGTATTTCGCAATTAGTGTAATATATTCATATTGCACTAATTACAACAGAATCCACCCATAAGTTGCCGAAGATCTTCAACCTACCGTACGGATTTCACAATGATTTGGCTCCCCATTAAGTTGATTATAAAAATACTTAGTTATTATGCTTATATGTAAACATAAATACTTGTTTTCAATGGCAAATGTTTAAAAGATGACTGTGTACACACTAACGTAGCTAGCATTTCGGCAACGTGGAGGTGGTGCATTTTTTACAGGCACCATTTTCCCGGAGGGGTGGCAATAAATGAGAACATTTCAAGACGTGGCGTTGACTCGATTGTCCCTGAAGGGGCACCAATTATGTTCACAGGAGCATCTTCGGCACATATATATATATATATATATATATATATATATATATATATATATATATATATATATATATATATATATATAAATATATATATGTATATATTGATATATATATATATATATATATATATATATATATATATATATATATATATATATATATATATATATATATATATATATATGTCTTTTATATATATATATATATATATATATATATATATATATATATATGTTATATATATACATATATATAAATATATATAAATATACATACATCAAGGTGACATGGTGGTTCAAATCAAGCTGCAAATCAAAGTACGTGGGATTGGGTGTGCTCCCCTAGCATTTCTGCGTCGCGTGGTTTTGAGATGAACTTTCCTGGGACGTCATGGAAGAGGAAATCGAGCATGTTAAATGTGCTCGTGTGCGATATTGCAAGTACATCATCACTACATCAGGCCGATGCGGCGGAAGATAAGCTCCACATTTCTTCGAAAATAAACGCTGCTCCACAAGATCCACGCAGACTCTTCATCACCGTCAAATCTGCTTAGCTCAACCGCAAATTAAAATCTTAAGGGCTTTTTATAAGTATCGGTGCTTGAACAGCTGTCTGATGAATGCAAGAGCCGAGATCAGGAAGCAGAGCCGATTAGCTGACGATCGTAATGGTCAACGGCTTCCGGCGTGCACCTGCACCCAGCAGGATCGGATTACTGCAGCTGTCATTAGCTGGGCGTGCTCTGGCGCGCCAGCTACACTCTCCGTGTCTCGCGTCAGCTGGCCGTGCTCTGGCGCGCCAGCTACACTCTCCGTGTCTCGCGTCACCTGGCCGTGCTCTGGCGCGCCAGCTACACTCTCCGTGTCTCGCGTCACCTGGCCGTGCTCTGGCGCGCCAGCTACACTCTCCGTGTCTCGCGTCACCTGGCCGTGCTCTGGCGCGCCAGCTACACTCTCCGTGTCTCGCGTCAGCTGGCCGTGCTCTGGTGCGCCAGCTACACTCTCCGTGTCTCGCGTCAGCTGGCCGTGCTCTGGTGCGCCAGCTACACTCTCCGTGTCTCGCGTCACCTGGCCGTGCTCTGGTGCGCCAGCTACACTCTCCGTGTCTCGCGTCAGCTGGCCGTGCTCTGGTGCGCCAGCTACACTCTCCGTGTCTCGCGTCAGCTGGCCGTGCTCTGGCGCGCCAGCTACACTCTCCGTGTCTCGCGTCACCTGGCCGTGCTCTGGCGCGCCAGCTACACTCTCCGTGTCTCGCGTCAGCTGGCCGTGCTCTGGCGCGCCAGCTACACTCTCCGTGTCTCGCGTCACCTGGCCGTGCTCTGGCGCGCCAGCTACACTCTCCGTGTCTCGCGTCACCTGGCCGTGCTCTGGTGCGCCAGCTACACTCTCCGTGTCTCGCGTCAGCTGGCCGTGCTCTGGTGCGCCAGCTACACTCTCCGTGTCTCGCGTCAGCTGGCCGTGCTCTGGCGCGCCAGCTACACTCTCCGTGTCTCGCGTCACCTGGCCGTGCTCTGGCGCGCCAGCTACACTCTCCGTGTCTCGCGTCAGCTGGCCGTGCTCTGGCGCGCCAGCTACACTCTCCGTGTCTCGCGTCAGCTGGCCGTGCTCTGGCGCGCCAGCTACACTCTCCGTGTCTCGCGTCAGCTGGCCGTGCTCTGGCGCGCCAGCTACACTCTCCGTGTCTCGCGTCAGCTGGCCGTGCTCTGGCGCGCCAGCTACACTCTCCGTGTCTCGCGTCAGCTGGCCGTGCTCTGGCGCGCCAGCTGCACTCTCCGTGTCTCGCGGCGTCACCTGAACAGCAGCCAATTAGCTCCACAATCCCACCGATTAGCACTGGGCCCGGTTGTACTCACCTGCGCGTGGGCGCTGACTGAAGTGATGCGCGAAGTTCCGCCGAACGCGTCCGTGGTCTCGCCGGTCACCACGTTGCCCTTGGCGTCGCCGGTAGCCGAGCCGCCCAGACCGAACCCGCCGACGGGCGACACGCCAAACCCGGAGCCTCCAATCGGTATTGAGCCCAGTCTGGCTCCGCCAATGGGAACCGAGCCCACTCCGACTCCGCCTGCCGGCAGGACGACCACACCACCGCCCCCCGAGTTGCGGTGGTAGCCGCTTCCGCCGCTGGGATAAACGTTGCCGATGTAATGGGGATCGCTACGGTAGTAGCCGTCGCGGCGGTGGTGGTTGTCGTAGTAGCCGTCGCGGCGGTGGTGGTTGTCGTAGTAGCCGTGGTGGTGGTGGTGGTGGTTGTCGTGGTAGCCGTTGCCGCCGTGGCGATGGTAGCCGATGTTGTTGTGGTAGTGGCATCCAGGTTCGTGCGAGGAGTAGCAGGGAGTGCTGATGTACCGCCGCTGACCCTGTAACGGTGCATCCGGTCAGGTACGCGGCACCGGTGAAAAGGGGGAGGAGTGCTGATGTACCGCCGCTGACCCTGTAACGGTGCATCCGGTCAGGTACGCGGTACCGGTGGAAGTGGCAGGGAGTGCCGATGTACCGTGGACCCTGTAACGGTACATCCGGTCAGGTACGCGGCACCGGTGGAAGTGGCAGGGAGTGCCGATGTACCGTGGACCCTGTAACGGTGCATCCGGTCAGGTACGCGGCACCGGTGGAAGTGGCAGGGAGTGCTGATGTACCGTGGACCCTGTAACGGTGCATCCGGTCAGGTACGCGGCACCGGTGGTCAGCGACATCTGTTGCCAAAACAAACAGCATCTATTTACAGGGGCGCTACCGAAACTCCTCCACGCACCCCCCCACCCCTGTCGACAAAAAGAACATGTCGGCGCCATTGACATATTTTTATGCTGCCCTCTGGATGCGCTGTACTGATGAAAATTAACCAAAAGAAAACTTCCGGAACTCGTCCATCAAACCGTTTCTGGAGCGTTTCGGGAGGCGAAAATTGGCCGAGACGGGAACGAACGGGGAAATATCCCCATTAGCCTCGCTTCTTTCCGCCGCTTGCGCCACCGTTCGCTTAACCAACAGGATGGCAAGCAGTCTCTTGCCATCGCCGCAAAGCAAAGTAAACACAACAGGTGAACCGTGGGTCAATACCTCCTCTTTTATCTGGATATGAAACTTCCACCGCACATAATGGTGGACACAGGAGCTCATTTTTACTTCTAAACACTATATTTTTCATCTCACAAGCTTTAATCCATGGAACTGTACATACCACACGGCCGGATGTAGTGTACCATCACCACCAGGGATGCCGTGTTATGAAAACGATCAGGTGGGCGCATCAAGTTCATTTCAACAAATGTTAAACTTCAAACCAATGTATTGGAAGGTCTTGTTTATGTAAAAGTCTGTTGTTGTGCGTTAAGCGGGTTGAAGGGATGTTGGGGGGTTTGGCATGGAATGAAATTTTCCCGACTGGACGTTGCGCGGGCACAATTTATCCTCAGCGGCACATAAATCAATATTGGAGGGTACGTTCCACTCCAAAATATACAAAGCGACCTCCCTGCGTACCACCAATGAAGCTCATGCAACCATTCCGAGTATCACTCACCCACCTCCTGAAGTAACTCACCGAGCCAACCCCGCAGTCTGAGGTAACTCACCGAGCCTACCCCACCGTCTGAGGTAACTCACCAAGCCAACCCTGCCTCCTGAGGTAACTCACCGAGCCAACCCCGCCTTCTGTGGTAACCCACCGAGCCTACCCCACCTCCTGAGGTAACTCACCGAGCCAACCCCGCCTTCTGAGGTAACTCACCGAGCCTACCCCACCGTCTGAGGTAACTCACCGAGCCAACCCCACCTCCTGAGGTAACTCACCGAGCCAACCCCGCCTCCTGAGGTAACTCACCGAGCCAACCCCGCCTTCTGGGGTAACTCACCGAGCCTACCCCACCTCCTAGTACCCGAGCCACCCCCCCCAGGTAACCCCGACCAACCCAGGTAACTCACCGAGCCTACCCTACCTTCTGAGGTAACTCACCGAGCCAACCCCGCCTTCTGAGGTAACTCACCGAGCCAAGCCCACCTCCGCCAACAATGATGGCGCCGCCACCGCCGAGGCCGCTGCCGAGGCCTCCGCCGCCGCCCAAGATCACCCCGCCGCCGCCCAGGCTGCCGCCGCCGCCGCCCAGGATCGTCCCGCCGCCGCCCAGGCTGCCGCCGCCGCCGCCCAGGATCGCCCCGCCGCCGCCCAGACCGCCGCCGCCCAGGATCGCCCCGCCGCCGCCCAGACCGCCGCCGCCCAAGATCACTCCGCCGCTGCCTAGGCCGCCGCCGCCGCCGCCCAGGATCACCCCGCCGCCGCCCAGACCGCCGCCGCCGCCGCCCAAGATCACCCCGCCGCCGCCGCCGCCGCCGCCGCCGCCGCCCAGGATGACGGTGCCGGTGCCGGTGCCGTGGTGGTGCGGCAGAAAGCCGCAGCTGACTACAGTCGCCACCGCCCAGGTCAGCGTCGCCCGGAGCGCGAACATCTGCCGACAGGTGGGTCACGTGGTCAGCGTCGCCCGGAGCGCGAACATCTGCCGACAGGTGAGTCACGTGGTCAGCGTCGCCCGGAGCGCGAACATCTGCCGACAGGTGGGTCACGTGACAGTCGCCACCGCCCAGGTCAGCGTCGCCCGGAGCGCGAACATCTGCCGACAGGTGGGTCACGTGACAGTCGCAGCCAGTCGCGCCGGAGCGCGAACATCTGCCGACAGGTGGGTCACGTGGTCAGCGTCGCCCGGAGCGCGAACATCTCGACAGGAGGGTCACGTGGTCAGCGCCCGGAGCGCGAACATCTGCCGACAGGTGGGTCACGTGGTCAGCGTCGCCCGGAGCGCGAACATCTGCCGACAGGTGGGTCACGTGGTCAGCGTCGCCCGGAGCGCGAACATCTGCCGACAGGTGGGTCACGTGGTCAGCGTCGCCCGGAGCGCGAACATCTGCCGACAGGTGAGTCACGTGGTCAGCGTCGCCCGGAGCGCGAACATCTGCCGACAGGTGGGTCACGTGACAGTCGGTCGGCGACGCTACTTCAGGCGGCGCTGGCCTCCAGTGTTGTTGGCA
Source organism: Ashinkailepas kermadecensis (assembly GCA_034440615.1). Lineage (NCBI taxonomy): Eukaryota > Metazoa > Arthropoda > Thecostraca > Neolepadidae > Ashinkailepas > Ashinkailepas kermadecensis. The sequence continues at coordinate 27,814 of JAOTOM010001813.1, read as the reverse complement.
GGAGCGGATCCAGGACTGCTCGTGGTGTGCGCATTTCCTCGGGCGGACGCCTTCGGTGCCCAGCCGACGACGAATTAGTTGAGTGGAGGGGATGGGGAGGGTGGAGTCGAGGAAACTGAATGGATGACTTTCCGTCTCGAAGAGGCGCCTTTTTCTCTGAAAATGACGGCTTAAGATGAACAATCGACGACCATTGGCATAACCTGACATTACCTTGTAATATTGCTCCTGTCGGTCTTTCTTACACAAGCAGTAAGCTGCCTTAGTACTGGCTTGAAACACAAACTGTTACTGTAATGCTTAGAGGCGTTCTAATACAAGTTATGTACGTGTTTTTATTCGAAGCGAAACTGGCCGTCTGTATGTAGTACAAGCTGAAATACTAACCTTGCCGTAGTAGAGTACTTCTACTTCGTAGATAGTTTCGCTAAACATCAATTATATTTTGCAGTATTTATCTACTACTATCCTCGCCTATCCAATCGTGACCGTGCGAACATCAATTGTACCCCCATGGACTCTTGCTCTGCCAAGATACAGTGAAAACGAGGTTTGAGAAGGCATCACAACCCTCTTAAATTTGAACTGAACGGACGCATTATCACGTTTCATTTAGTGAAGTGCGGGTTGTTCTTAAACATTAATTACACGCACATTTGTTGTAGCGAAGAAGCCTCGTGCTTCCCTTTAGTACAGAAAAGCATTAAACGAGTTGCACGTCACGAAAATGGTATCGGGCTTTCTGCCCTATTCGCCAATGTTCTCTCTGTACGATAAGTCCTAGCCTATTCAAATACCAAGTATGCAGAGGTTTTCTAACAGCACGGAAGTCGTCCCGTGGGATGTGGACAGACGAATTTGGTCGAGCGACGTAAGCATCGCTCGCGTAGCTTCACATAATCTATTTGTCGATCTGTTCTTATGATCATAGCCTGCCGAATAGTTTCTGTCCTTTAGTAACTGTCAGTGCAACAGGAGGATGAATGCAGTGCACTATTTAAATATATTCGCACGTGACGGTGTCGTGCACCTCGTATATCCGTCTGTGGGAGGTGCTTGTGATGGTGCACGCTAGTGTCCTGCTAAAGCACGAAATGTAAGGTGTTCGGTCCCGTTCCCAATTTGTTCATTCGCAAACGTCAGTGTCTTGCTTTCTTCCATGCAAACCAAATAGGCTGCTGTTTTAGGTAGTGCGAAATATTTGGAAGCGGGAACACAGAACTTCAACTTGCATGCCATGATGCTTGGCTAGTTTATAAAGAAAACGCATTGTTCAAAACAACTCGTCAAATGTTGCGTGCGCTGCCTAAAGCCGGACTGAACATCTCGGGCGGCTTCACCATAAATGAATGCAAACGCGTCAAAAATTGAATGTAGTATTGGATCACAGCCTGTGTCATGTGCGGCAAATGTCGAAAAGCTCCGGTCAAAATGCATCGATGTGCATTGAATGCACCTGAGAATCCGTGAGAAATGAGTCATGGCCCGACACTGTATCCCTCGCGAGCTTGTTCTAGCAATTGCGTGCGGATCAGTGCTATCACATATCCGATACTGCACAACGGTGCATGACAACTCGACAGCTCAAGGCATGTCCAGGTCCGGCATGTCCAGGTCCGGCATGTCCGGGTTACCAAGGCATGACAAGGCATGTCCGGGTTACCGAAACTTATCAACCTCGCTGCGCGTGCAATTTCGGGACGATTCCGGCGTGACCATGTAAGTGACGCCATATACGACGTCATACGCGCACCAGAACAGTTGTCGACTCGTGGACTACCTGAGAATCACTCGCTGTGTTTGTTGAAGGGCATCATGGTGTTAGGTGAACCAAGCGAGCTGCCGCAACAGTTTACCTGTCTGAACGTCGGCAGCGACAGCGTGCCACGAGCCGGAAATGGCAGCGGCACATGCCGACTTCATGCCGACTGACGGCACAGAATCAGGGAGGCGACGATTCGCACACAGATCACCCGATGCGTTTACAACACTGTCATCAGCCGCGCAGAAGTGCAAACTTGAAGGATACAAGAACAAACTTGAGAAGCACCTGGGCTAAGGACAACAACAGAGGGAATGCGTGCTTGTAGTGAATTATGTGTATGCGTGGCCGCAATATACAGAGGATCCCCAGCGCACTTTACTAGCACGGGTGCATGAAGAGACAAAATATGCATGATGCTTTTTAATATATAGGATGCAATGCAGTGCTCTTTACACTTGGTATTAGCATACACTTGGTACACTTGGTATTGTAACACTTATACGCATATACACATATACACTTGCACACAATAGTACACTTGGTATTGCGATCACGGTTAGTTGAAGCACGTAGTCAAACATTTTTTTTTTTAGGAAAACCGGTTTCAATCTCGTCCCGGGATCGTCATCAGTTCAGTGTATTTCGGTAAGGCTAAACAATTGGGTATTGGTATACATTTTGGCTTTCGGCGCATCCGTAGCTACGGTCGAGCTCGAGGTCGACGGAGCCTGTCCTCACCTACCGAACGAAACAGCTCCTCTAGCCCAGCCTGCCCGGCTATGGTTGGTGCAAGTTGGCGACAGCGCATCCTGACATCAAGGAGCATGCACCAGTGTGCAGTTTCTTGCGCGTCAGACGTGATGCACGGCACGTGGCTAAGGTAGTGTTCACTTCCACCCTTTAGCAAAGATGTCGACCAAGAGTGAAAACCAGCGATGTTCGCAGGAAGATGGACATTGCAATTTTGTGGGTCACCCCTTACATAATTGTCGAGTCGTTCTGCTGTAGCATCTGCTAATCTGCTTGAACATTGAAATATTTTGTCACCCTGGCTTCTTTGTGTTGTGTGTACAGTTCGTACCTCCATTTACTACTTGAGCAGTGGTATTTAACACTGGAATGCGATGCCGAAGGGTTCGGAGACATACTTATGAATTGTTGTATAGGGAATGCAGATTCGGTGCCATGTAATAAAATCATCCTTAATGAAATCAGCCATTCTCCGTCCGAATTTACCTGCTTGTAAAACTTGATTTTGGTGATGAGAATATATACATATAGCAACGGGCTTTGAGATACGCAGAGTTGAATGCCAGAACACAATTTTGTGCGGTAATGTTGTGAACGTTATCTATCTTTAGGGTTTGTGAGATGTCCAATGATACTATGACTTGAACGGAAATCCCTTGCATGGTTGTCGAGCCCTCATGGTTGTGCTGTGTTGTGTTGTGTTGTGTTGTGTTGTGTTGTGCTGCGCTGTGCTGTGTTGTGTCGTGGTGTGTTGTGTCGTGTCATGTTGTGTTGTGTAGCATCTCACGTAATGTGTGCCATTGCCGAAGTCAAGTTCGCAACGACACCCCCCCCCTTGGTTCGTCCCGCGCGCTCACCTTCGGCTGGAGGCTGTTGCGAGGCTGCCGGCCGTTGCAGCTGTCACTGATGACTACCTACCGGCGGTCAGTGGAGCTGCTTTATATCGCGGCCATCCGCCGCCGCTGGGGGGTGGTGCGAACTTCCCCACTCGGAAGCCACCTGGTCGGCGCACCTTGACGCTGTCGTCCATTTTTTTCGCGAGCTTTACCGGCACGGCACATTCTCGAGCTTACAGTTGGGAGGATTTGGTCGTACAGCGGAATATTCTTCAATCCCGTGGAATGCGCCGCTCAGAACGGCAAATTTCCACAGGATCGAATGATTATGGACGAACATGGCCATTTTACGGGCGTGACAGAGCGATTATGTCTGCTTATGGGTGTGACAGCGTGTTATGTCAGCTTACCGGCATGCGTTCTTGGAGGTGCCCATTTATATACAGTGGCTACTCCCAGCGTCTCTTCTGGGCATTTCATCGGAATTCAAATCCGCACCATCGCCCATGACGATGCATCCAGAAGTAAGAAACACATTCTTGGGTGAGAAGTTATGAGACAAATATTGCATCATTAAATTATCTTAATACAACTAGCCGGTGGAAGGTCGGCGCATCCAAGCTCCAGCATATCCTATGACCACACCGTCGATCCAAATAGCACAGAGGCGGAGAAATGGCAGGCTTGTCCCAGCTACTTCTGTGTTGGGACAGGGGACCCGGTCGGCTTCTCCTCCCTCCTGCTGAATCCGTCCCTGCGCTCGCCTCCCAACAGAAAACAGCGACAGGGAGAAGACAGGGATACGGTGAAGACAGCGAGAAAGCGGTGCTCCGTCGCTCCCTTGGCCGTAGTGCCGCGGCAGGAATGGCACCGCCTCCGTACCCCCTTCGAACCCCCATGGACAACAAGCTGGAATGAGGAAACGCTCCCATTCCTTCAAGGGAAGTTCTGATACGATATGTTTATCTCCATGAGTTGAGCAAGCCTAATTTGTCAACCATAAAAAGTCAGTGCGGCAGTGATCCTCAGAACTGTTTGGAAATTGTAAGTAGCTATCTGATGGTGTGAACCATGCCTTCGAACCACGCTGACATGGGGGCGGGCCTGATCTATCACTTGTTGCGCGTGGTGATTTCCGTTATCGTTCACCGATTGCAGAATAATATCGTGATGCTTGCATCTCTTCGGGCTGATCACGGGAATTGCATGCATCCGACCATCGTGGCCAAGTTCGCGGTTTTCCCGACCTCAAGCTGCCTCAATGAACGATATTGTGGCTTCGCTAAAGCAGATCAGATAGGCTTCCGCAGCCGGTCCCAGTAAGACAGGCTTTTGCTGTTTGCTGAGGCCAGGTTAACACACGCGCCAGAGGGCCTCTCACATAACGCGGCCCGAGGTCCGCAGGGGACGGATTCGTCCCCCATCCCCATCCCATATGATCTCGGAAAATACTCGAGATTGAAGCATGCAATTTCGAGGGTAGATTTTGGCTGTAGGGAAATCGCTGCAGTGTGCATTGCAAGGCCCTAAGCTATGCAGTCGTCCAAAAAGAGGAGGGTGGGCATGCCCCCCTCCCCCTTCGGTGCGCGTGCAGGTCCATATGTGAACGTAAACTAGGCCGTTTGATGTTTAAAAGTTCATGGGAGTTGTCTGGACAAGCTATCGATAGCGGCCTCCCAGCTGGTTACCAATAGCAGCCTGTCAGCTGGTTATCGATAGCGGTCAGTTATCGATAGCGGCCTCCCAGCTCATGATCAATAGCAGCCTGGCAGCTGGCCATAGAGGCGTGCCCGTGGCGCCACGACCTAAACTCTAAACATTGCTCAGTGCACTACCACAGAGCTCAACCACCTCAACCACCTCAACCACCTAGCAAGGTGGTTGAGGTGGTTGAGGTTTACTGCCCCGGTAGCTCAGTTGGTTAGAGCTCCGGCCTGCACTCGTCTCCCCCGTCCTGGCAAGACAGGGTTCGAGTCGCTTCGTGCGCTCGCATTTAGCCCCCCCGGCTGGGAGGGTCAGTTGGCAGCTGGCCCGATAAGGCCGGGGACGAGCTACCGGGCGGCCGTGCCGATGCATTGACGGCACGTTAAACTTTCGGTCAAAATTCTGCCGTTGAACTGGAATTCATGGATCGGGTGGTGGGACCAGGGTTCACGCAACAAGCTCTGCTTAGCAATAGGACCCTGGTTCATAAAGCCACCCCAGCAAGAACTCGGATTAAATGTATTTAAAAAAGGTGCTGCAGTGCTTAGCAGAGTGGTGAATGACGTCAAATGCAGTGACTGGTTGGTACATAATTCCTGTTCATGCCTCTCTTTTCATTCCGTTCTTTCCTTCTCGTTCTCATCTACACCGGTTTGAATTTAACGGCTCCTTTGGGCTTGATTGGCCCAATGTTATTCTCACACTCACTAGGCAGGCTTGAATTTGACGAATCCGTTGGACATGAATTGATCTCTTCTCACCCTTATATTTTAATTAGCCGATTTATCTTTGAACTCGGCCGCACTGCGGCGCACTCCGCTACAACGTGGAGGCGTCCGGCTCTTGCTGCTCCAGGGGCAAGGTAGCACCATTCTACCCCCCGCCACCACCGCCGGCGCCGACCGATCTGTTCTGCGCGTAGTCGCCACTCCATCGCGACTTCGTGAGGAACATTCGGCGGCACAACGGTACGCGTTTCAGCTGGCCAGCACGGAATGCACGCATATCCATCGGCCTGGCTGGAACCCCAACTTCACCCCGTACAGGGTAGCGCCTGCCACTACATCGGCAGAATGTTGCCTGCACAGGGCGAGACCCACCCGTTCCTGCAGGTGCACGTCGTCCACGGCGAGCTGAACACGCGAGCCAGCCTGTTCGAGGGCCTCAACACCCAGGCGCTGCGTCACCTTCAGCAGCTCCTGCATGAGTGCAACAACCACGTGCAGGCGCCGCGTCCAGTCCTGGAGATGGTCGACGCCCTGCAAGGCCAAGCGTATCGGTTTGTCCTCACCGCGAGGCACCGCCCTCTGGCGGAGCACGAGCGGCGCTTCAACCTGCCGACCAGCAGAGAGGTGGCTGTCCCCATGTCCAATGAAGTCCCAGCGCCTAGCGACATCGCTATGAAGCATTGGGATGGAGCTGTGCGGAGGGTCAGCGAGTGCCACCGAAGCTACGATCCTCCGCACCCCAACGACCCCGTTCGGGTGCAGAGGATCGTACCATTGTACGATCACTTCTTCATCATTTGGAACAAATCGTCAGACGACTTTAAGGCTGTACAAATCATTAGTTCTTCCCATCATAGAGCATGGCTCGGTAGTTCATGCTGGTGCCAGCACCATCTCTTTGACAATTTAGGACACAATTTAAAATAGGACATAGGAATTCCCTCAATAGCTTTTCTTCAAATAGCTCAATCCCTCAATAGCTATCCTGCACCCCCACGGGAATGTCCGATCCCACGCTCCCGAAACGATTCCCTGTCCTGCTGCACCCCCACGGGACAGACGATTGCCATTAAAAGTGAAGACAGTCACAGGGATCACGGCCAGGTGTAAGTACTACGTGTTCCACCTGCGGACCGTCATGGCCACGTCAACCTGATACCGCGCGCCGGTCGACTGTCCCAGCTGAAGTTCCTGGTGGACGACCAGGCGAAGATCGAGGTCGACCGCCTCGACTACGTCCGCACCCACCAGGATGGACTCCAGGGCCTCCGGTTCGAATCCATCCGCGGTATTCAGGACGCCCTGCAGGACGGCGAGCGGCTCGGCAGCGCTGTGGGCCGAGTGGTGCTGCCAGCCAGCTTCGTCGGTGGCCCTCGCCACATGCTGGCCAAGCTGCAGGACGTCCTCACCTACGTCCACGACTTCGGACCGGCGGATTTCTTCGTCACAGTGACTTGCAACCCACTGTGACCGGGGATCTCCACAGCCATGCTGGAGCAGTTCCCGGGAGATCAACCGCACAATCACCCCGACATTGTGTCTGAGGTGTTCTACCTGCAGCTGAAAGCCATGCTGCGAGAGCTGCGGAGCGGCGTCGTTGGTCGGGTGCACGTCATCCTGTACACAGTGCAGTGGCAAAAGCGAGGTGAGGTACTGCTGAAACTTTGCCACTATACAGCGGGTATGCCTGATGAGCACCAAGAGAGTCTTGCCCTGCCCGCAGTCATAGCAGGGCTCACCATTTTTTTCCTTTCACAGGCGAACTTTATTAACCCTCCGGTCTCTCCGGTCAGATCCTCACACCCCGTCTCGGGGGGGAATAAATACCCCCCTCTAATCTCCAAACTAAGCGTCGCACGAAAACGAAAGAGGTGTCATCGGAAAGCGCTCGTCGAGTAGGGCCAGACGTCACCCCCAAATCCCCCCCCCCACAAAGTGACGTCACTAGGGGGCCTAAATTTTCACGACTTACATCATTTGTTTCGCTCTGGGGAGTTCATTTTGGTGGAGATTGGAAAAAAATTATTTGGAATCAGAAAAGGAAGATGAAATTGACGAAGGCCATACAATGTTTGGCCACCCAAAAATCAAAATGTTTTATTTTGGAAATTTCTAAATTTTTAGTTTTAACGTTTACTTTAATTTTTATTTTTATAATCGGTAGAGCGGACCGAAAAACGGTGTTCGAAGTCAACTTGCCCTAATAAAAAATGCTTACTTTAGCCAGAATCTTCGATTTTAACTCTAATGGGCAAATATGCAAAACTAATAAGTAATAAAAAACGGAAACAAGAAAATTCCCCACGTGCGTTTTGTTCTGTGCCTAAAGATAAGCAAACGTTGAAAGTTTCATTAAAATATCTTAATCCGTTAAAGCGTGACGACTGGTTAAAAGTTTTTGAAGGTGACCTCACTTGACCTTCACTAACTCGTCGACCCTAGATGACCTGACCTCAAAAGTTTTACACAACATGCAAAATTAATGAGGGAAAAGGTATGCCAAATTTCGGCGCGCTGCCGAGCGCCGTTCTTTCACTGTCCGCGGAAAACCTTAGGGGGTGGATAACAACCCCGAGACGGCGCGGGTTAACACGCGCACTGGAGGTGGAGGGGGGGGGGGGGCGAAATCAGCCCGCCCCTCCGATTTTTCGTACATAACTCCAGATTTTAACTGTCGATATATGCCATTTTGTGTACCTGCTTAGAAATCACCGGCACGTCGTTTAAAGGACGAAAACGGAAATCGGCCGAACAAGTTTCGAGTTAGGGGCCGTTAAATTCAAAACATTTGGTAGCGCCAGACCACAAAAATCGGCGCTGATGCGCTTCCCGTATATTGGCAAAAGGGAAGTGTTCTTGGCAACACTAGCGACTTGTTTGATGTATATTGTTATGCTATATAGTTTCAAGGTCATGTTAGGTCACCAAGGTCAAGTCAGGTCAAGTTCATGACAGGTTAATGGAACCAAACTTGGTCAATTGGAATGTTGTTATAAATGCAAATGACTGTCATGCGATTGATGTCGCTTTGCATGTTACTCCCTACAAATCCTGAAATATACTGTTTGTTATTGTGTACCTAAGCGTTTCTATGCTTTATTCATGTACTTCACTCCTTTCTTCGCGAAGCCGATTGCGCCGAGCTGCCCGACGTAGCAGGCGGGAGGGCGGCCCGGTTCCGGTAACTGGAACAGGTAACTGACGTGATAAAGTGCTGCTATATAGGTGACCTGAGGTCAAATGCCGGGTCTGACATCTAACATCATTAGTAATGTCCAAAACATCATTGATGCCATTTTGGAGCATTTAAACACAATCACAGCGATCCATAACAATGACAAGCCAAGCAATGCAAAACAAGAAAATGTTGACATATGTGACCTCATTTGACCTTGAAGATATTGGCCAAAGGTCATGATATTTGCACACAATAGAGGTCCCTACCGTACTCATCCACCCTGAGAATTTCGTTACTCCAGCTTTAATAGGAGCCGATATCTTAGGGGGCGGAGTCCGCCTCCCCCCCCCCCCCTCCAGTGCACGCAATTTTCAGAGGCCCTCCAGGGCGTGTGTTAAGATGTGTGTGTTCATGAAACGCCCTAAAGCGCTAACGTGGCTCCGGACCTACTGGAATGTCACCAGTGCCTAGAGGTTTCGATTCAATACATTTGCATGGGCCTTGGTACCGGCAGTGTTGCCCTCCCCTCGCCCCACAAGTCATTTCAATTTTGGACATGGGCGCGTATGCCGGCCCACAATCGGATTTGGCGGTCTCAAAGGTTTACGGAAATTGACGTTCCTGCCAGTACTTTTCAGATTTTTTTTCATCGCGGGTGCATTTGGCAGTGTTGCAGCAGACACATTTTTTAATCGTATTCAAATACATACACCATGCTTATATTTCACAAACGACACGAACAACATATATAATGTTTCAGTTCGCTAAATATCAATGTTTTCCCCGACTAACGAGAGTGGCCTGTTGTGCAGAATGAATATCGAACACAATCCTCGATAGAGCACGTACATTACGACACTTAGAAGCCGATTTAGTGCGAATATCGATATTCTTACAACACGTTTCAGCTTTCAAAAAATATTTCACACCGGTACGAATATATCGCGTGTTTGCCGTCTAGTGTTCCACCACGATTGTATCAGTTGCCTTCCGCTCGACCAAGCTTCATAACTGTGCGGATATTATTATGTTGCCGCCTGATACGTACGCGGTACGCGAGTACGATGTACGCACCCCTGCCGCAGCACGATTTCAGCTGTTTCAGCGTGGTGAGCTCTCTGGCGACCCGGAACATTTCGTAGGACACGAGGCAGCCCGTTATCGATAACCAGGTGACAGGCTGCTATTGGTAACCAGCTGGGAGGCCGCTATCGATAACCAGGTGATAGGCCGCTATTGGTAATCTCTGGTAGGTCGTGGTCGATAACCAGCTGACAGGCCGCTACTGATAACCAGCATGGAGGCCGCTGTCGATAACCAGGTTGATAACCGCTATCGATAACCAGGCTGCTATCGATAGCCAGCTGGGAGGCCGCTATCGATAACGCATTAATACGGAAGCTGCGAGGCGCAGCTTTCTGTATCGGGCGGTCAGCACGTGGAATAATAGGATTGTTGCTCAGGGGCGTATTTGATGGCATGTTTTATCATTTAATGTAATTCCATTGACGTTTTGTTTTATTTAGTGTTTTTCACAATTCGAGTTTCTCTTTTATCATTGAACCATGTATTGACGCGAGTGCTGAAAAACCATGAATATGGAGAACTCAATATACGACTATGACTATAGGGTCTTTGGAAACTCGACACCTCGATAACACAGCACCACCTCGGATTCCCATGCAAGTTTGTGTATGGGGTTGTCTAGGCCCGAGAACACGAATCTGAGGTTTTTAGGTCCCTAGGTCTAACGGTTATTGCGTCACGATGACGTCATATGCTGACTTTTTTTCTGCTCATTGCAAATTTCAATGCGATATAACTCCGAGGTTTATCATTATTTTTCCATTCTGTAAAATGTTTTGTAAAGCAGACGTAGTATGGTATTGCATAATATTTTTTATGAATTTATACATCCATGTTTTATTATTTTTTACATTATATATTTTATATAATACCATTTTTCGAAAAATGTATAAGTGTCGATTTTCGAAAAGCATCCATATTCTGATTCTCAGTGCAATTATGTATTAGAAACAATCAAAGATTGAATGGGCGCACCCCTGGAACACCGTCAGAAAAATCGTTATAACATAGCACAGGCCTCTGTCCTGGCTGTTGCAGCAGCGCTATGCACAATGCAACTATGGGCGAGAACCTCGCTGCTGGATGCCATCCAGGGTGGGGGTAGGGTTCAGGTTTGCGGTGGGCTGCGTCGGTCATCTCCAATCAGCAGCGTATGTATTTAGTGGGGAGGGGGGGGCTGGGGGCAATGCGCCGTAGTGTTTATACGGTGGGAATTTCCGGTTGTCCAAGAATAATCAAGTTGCGACTGCAATCGAGAATGGCATAGAATGACATAGCAGCACAGAACAATTCAAAACGCGCTGCATTTCATGAAATTTATAAAATATACATCCGGTTTTACGTAACCTGTCACTAATTCTTCTGAATGTAGACCATATACGCAGCGGTCTGTGAGCAGGCACGTAGCCAGGAACTCTGTCTGGGGGGGGCATCTCACCAAAAGGGCCCAAGGTCAGCTCCAAAAGGGCACCAAACCTTCCTTGGCGGCGGAAGTGTTGCTGACGGGGGGTGGGGGTGGGGCGATGTCGGTGAGCGCGCCCGTGTGGCGGACGTGTTGCTGAGCGGGGCGGGGGGGGGAGGGGTTGGGAAGCCGTGCCTGGCTTGCCCATACTCTCGGAAAATCGCTACAGATCTAGTATAAGCTGCTTCCCTCAGGGGGGGGGCATGCCCCCCTGGCTGCCCCCTGGCTATGTCACTGTCTGTGAGAGATGCGAAATGACCGTACTGCACGTACAATTCGATCACTGTCGTAAAAACGCGGGTCTAGGCGAGGCCGCATAGCACGTAATACGAGCGTCATGGAAACACGAGCGTCTTGACAACGGAGACGAGATTCGCACGATGAGATGTAGCGGCGTCGTTGTTGGGGTCTGACATGCTAGTTAGTCGTCAGTAGCCTTCGGTGCTGTGTGTAACATTGGTGAGGCTTCGCAAGCGAATGAAGAATGGCACACAGGGTGTTAGTGGCAACATTTTGTGCGAATCCTTTCAATTCACACCCAAAGCATAAGAGGTCAGGTTTGAGACCACTAACCCAGGAATACATCGACAAACATCCCAGTATTACAGGTGTGTTGCATCCAGGGGCAAGCCTTTGCACCACATGCAGGAAGCAAGTGCCGTGGAAAGATCAGCAAATTGCAGATCCCTCACAGCCCAGCACATCAGGTGCTCAGCATAGTCGGTCCCAGAGCTCGACACAGGATACCGCTGAAGCCGAAACATCGTCATCGTCGTCACCCTCACGACCAGCAAGTGATGTCTCTCCCGACAGACAACAAGCCACTGACGATCTTCGCCGTATTATGTCGGCGGTTGGAGAAACGCCAATCCGCACAGGTAATTTCAGTGCTATATACTAATATTACACATACGTCACGCATATCTTTGTAAAACATAGAGCTCAGTTGTAATGGTTGTAAAAGAAGCACTGGCGGCCGCAGGGGGGGGGGCAACGGGGCCATGCCCCCCTTTGGCTCCGAAAGGGGGGCATCATGTCTTTCCCCCCCTTTGGTTCAGGAGGCGCCCTCTCGGATCGCCTCGGCGCCCTGTCGAATCCACCCGGCGCCCTCGCCAGACACGCTTCCACGCCCCCAGGATCGGAGAGCGGCGCCCTCTCGGATTCACCCGGCGCCCTCGTCAGGGACGCTTCCCCCCCAGGATCGGGGAGAGGCGCCCTTTCGGATTCACCCGGCGCCCTAGTCAGGGACGCTTCCCACCGCCCCCCCGCAGGATCGAAGAGCGGCGCCCTCGTCAGGAACGCTTGCCACCCCCCTAGGATCGGAGAGCGGCGCCCTCTCGGATCCGCTCGGCGCCCTCTCGGATCGCCTCGGCGCCCTCTCGAATCCACCCGGCGCCCTCGCCGAGTTGCCCCCCCCCTCTTTATCGGCGGTCTGCGGCCGCCAGTGAAAAGATGGGTCACTAGATTATTAAATGCATTCGAAATACTTTTCAATTTCAACATCGAGGCCTAAATTGTGATAAAATGTGGCAAGCCGTAACCAGACCAGATTGGAATTGTGGGTCCAGGGGGATCGTTCCCGATTGATAACACTGGTGAGACTATTGTATTTCTTTTAGGTGGGCTTTCTGAAAGCCAACGCCAAAAGAAGGCCAGACAGAAGTTTGACTCAGCGAAAAAGGGAATGAAGCGACGCCTATCGAAAACGTATCAGGTAGAGATAAACGAACCGGAAGCCGAGGAAAAAGTAAGCGATTTAGAACTCTATGAGAGCATGATGGAGGAACTAGTAGCCAAATTCAAGGACCCAAGCACCTCGTACGCAATGAAGCTTCAAATTTTGACATTGTCGCCATTTACCATGTACAAAACGGCTGCAAAGTTCGGTGCCCCCCCCTGTACATGGTGCAAAAAAGCTCGGGAAGTGAAAGCGACGCATGGAATTTTGGGCACAACTGACAGGAAACTGTCGATTGCTGCTCTCTCCCAGAATAAAAAAGACGAGGTCATTAATTTCTACCAGCAGGACGACATCAGTAGACCACTACCAGGACAGAAAGACGTGGTCAGTGTGCGATGTCAGGATGGCATAAGGCGAACTTACCAGAAGAGACTGGTCCTTTCGAATTTGAGAGAAGCCTACCATCAATACAAGGAGCAAACTCCTCAGCCTGTTGGGTTCTCCACATTCGCTAGTCTGCGACCACCTTGGTGCGTGCTAGCCGGCGCTAGCGGGACGCATTCAGTTTGCGTATGCATTCATCATCAAAACCCGAAATTGATGGTTCAAGCCATACGTCACGATTTGTCTGTCGTTGATCTTATGAAGAAAGTTGTTTGCTCCGTGGAAAACGAAGAATGTATGTTTCGGCAATGTGACAAGTGTCCCGGAGTCAACGAGCTCAGGAATTTTCTGACCAGTATGCCGAGTTTGGCAGAGACTGACGAAGTGGAATTTAGACAGTGGATCAGCACGGATCGAACCACGATGGTAAACATGACGCAGACCGTTGAAGATTTTATCGAGGGGCTTGCTAATGCCATATCAAAGCTAACCAGGCACCACTATACAGCGCGCGTACAGAATGACTTTCTAAAAGCTCTGAAAGGACAACTACCCGAGGATGAGGCCATCATCTCGGGATATTTTTCCGAAAACTACACCTTTCTGGTGCAAGATGCAGTACAAGGCTACCATTGGGAGAACGCACAGGCCACTGTCCATCCATTCGTCGTTACAACGCGAGTCCCAGACAAACCAAAAGCTATTGCGTCATAAGTGACGATCTGCACCACAATACAGCCTCAGTTTACGCGGTCCAAACAAAGGTTCTGGAACGGATGAAATCCGAGAATGAAAATGTCAGAAAGGTGCATTACTTTACAGACGGCTGTGCAGCACAATACAAGAATAAACATAATATAAGGAACCTGTGCCTGCACAAGCAGGACTTCAACGTTGACTGCGAGTGGCATTATTTTGCCACCTGCAATGGAAAAGGTCCGTGCGACGGCGTAGGTGGGACCGTGAAACGCCTGACGGCAAGGGCAAGCATTCAGCGGCCAGGCGGAGACCAGATATTGACCCCCGGAAGCTATGTTTAACTTCTGCTCGACACACATATCAGGTACTGTTCCTAATTGCAAAAATAATTTTAATTAGCACCACCTGGCGCCATTTTTCGCTATTTTCTGTCAGATTCTAATTTTCGCGGCATTTTGGGTATTCAGGGCACATCAGCTCAATATACCTAAGCCTTCACTGGTTACCCAGGATCAACAACTGGTCTTTATAAACAAATAAATAGTCCGTTCACTATGGCACCCGTCAAAAGGGCGAGTGAAAGTAGCGCATTTCTTACCAGTTTTCTAGATACTCGTAAAAATATTGCATATGTGAAATGCTGAAAAGATCGAAGATTGTGCGATCGGGATGACAAATACTTGCAAGGGAGCTGATGAAAATTTCGTCCCACAGGGATTGAATTCATCTACGTCTCCCAGGCGGACATCGAGAAGACAGCGACAATGCTGTCACAGCGTTTCGCTTCAGCAAAACTTGTGAAGGGCACGAGGAGCTTCCACTATTTTCGGCCCAGAAGCGCGACTCAGGTGGCCGCATATGCGACTTCGCGGACCTCAACATTCAAACTAGTGAAAACTGTCGTTAATCGAAAATAAACCTTTCGCCGACGCATTCCTTTGAAGCCCGGAGAATGTCTTAAATATAAAAATCCAGAGGAAATCGGAATTTCTATCGGTTCAGTCGCGTGGGGCATCCTATTATATCGCAAGGGACACCATTCTACACTGTACAGTGCCCTGAACACCCCCCCCCTCAGTCCCTCTTCCCATAAAGATGCCACTCATTGTACACGACTCACGCAGCCCACAGAAACTCTGGTCTCCTCCCCAAGGGCGTCGCCACGGATTTGTATTTGGGGGGTCGGTCCCAGGGACGGATCTAGCCACTCGGTTTAGGGGGCCAGTCCAGGCCCAGGACTTCTCGACCGGGGGGGGGGGGGGAAGCGATGTCGGCTCAGTGTCTGGTGATTGTATTGTTGACCGGTTGTGTGTTAATGTCTGGTAGTTTTAAGGGAAAATGCTGTGACCGGGGGGCGAAAAGCGATGTCGGATGACCGGTGTTTGTATCGTTGACCGGTTGTTTTTTGGGGGTTGACCCCCCTAATTTTCAAAGTGGTGGTCCGACCCCCATGACCCCCCGGTGGCGACGCCCATGCTCCTCCCCCATACCCCCGCCCAATCCCCACCCTCACTGGATCCACCAGCCACGCTCGCGCTCAGCTCTTCACAACGCTACTCCAAATGGAGGCACATCAGGTGGTATGTTTTTTGCGATTTTTCTGACGGTGTCCCAAGAGTGCGCCCACTCTATCCTTGATTGTTTCGTATACAGAATTGCACGGAGAATCAGAATATGGATGTTTTTCGAAAATCGACACTTATACATTTTTCGAAAAATGATATTATATAAAATATATAATGTAAAAAATAATAAAACATGGATGTAAAAATTCATAAAAAATATTATGCAATACCATACTACGTCTGCTTTACAAAACATTTTACAGAATGAAAAAAATAATGATAAACCTCGGAGTTATATCGCATTGAAATTTGCAATGAGCAGAAAAAAGTCAGTATATAACGTCATCGTGACGTAAAAACCGTGAGACCTAGGGGCCTAAAAAGTTCAGATTCGTATTCTCAGCCCTAGACAACCCCATATAGCAACTTCCTTGGGAATTGGACAGGGTGCTGTGTTGAAACAGGCCTTCTGGGTGTCGAGTTTCTGAAGAACTACTCTATAACCAGGTGATGGGCCGCTATTGATAATCTCAGGGAGGCCGTTGTCGATAACCAGCTGACAGGCCGTTATTGATAACCAGCTTGGAGGCCGTTATTGATAACCAGCTGACAGGCCGTTATTGATAACCAGCTTGGAGGCCGTTATCGATAGCTTGTCCAGGTAACTCCCATGAGCTTTTGAACATCACACGACTTAGTTTACGTTCACTTATTGACCTGCACGCGCACCATGGGGGGGGGGGGCACACCCACCCTCCTCTTTTTGGACGACTGCATAGCCTAGGGCCATGCAATGCGGATTGCAGCGATTTCCCTACAGCCGAAATTTAACCTCGAAATTGTATATATGTAATATTTGCAATAAGCATATATTGCTAGCTCAGCATTTAGCTTACCGAGACCATTGCCTCGCCTTCTCCCGGAATAGTCACGGATTTTCTCCCGCACCTCTTCTTTCCTCACTGCAATCCTGTTCCTCCATCTTCCTGATATCTTGCCCACCAAAGTCCAGCAGTTTCGCGAGAAATTCGCAATTTGTATGCAGCCCTGCCTATCGGAACTCTCTGCTCTATCGGACAAACTAGGCGTCCCTCCTGGATATCGGTCAGCATAATGGCGCCTTGAACGACAACAGCCATCTGGGCAACATCACTAACTGATGTGAACACGGCCATTGGCGGCTCACATGTTCCCATTGAACGACAACAGCCATCTGGGCAACAGCACTAACTGATGTGAACACGGCCATTGGCGGCTCACATGTTCCCATTGAACGACAACAGCCATCTGGACAACAGCACTAACTGTTGTGAACACAGCCATTGGCGGCTCGCATGTTCCCATTGAACGACAACAGCCATCTGGACAACAGCACTAACTGATGTGAACACAGCTATTGGCGGCTCACATGTTCCCATTGAACGACAACAGCCATCTGGACAACAGCACTAACTGTTGTGAACACAGCCATTGGCGGCTCGCATGTTCCCATTGAACGACAACAGCCATCTGGACAACAGCACTAACTGTCGTGAACACAGCCATTGGCGGCTCGCATGTTCCCATTGAACGACAACAGCCATCTGGACAACAGCACTAACTGATGTGAACACGGCCATTGGCGGCTCACATGTTCCCATTGAACGACAACAGCCATCTGGACAACAGCACTTACTGATGTGAACACGGCCATTGGCGGCTCACATGTTCCCCTGAATAAGCAGAAGAACGTCCGTTCGTGCGTGCTCATAAAGGGCGTAGCGTGCTTCGAAGCAGCGCTTATATTGCTGGTTGTTTAAAATTAGCTCAGGTGCATTTTTGTCCCAGACTCTTCCATCCTCAAAATGAACAATGTGTCACATGCGGTCTGCAGCCACTTGTTAAAAAAAAATTATCCGCCGTTGTTGGCCCGCATGCACCTTTATGTTGCTGTAGCCGCTCACCCGGCCTGACCCACGATGGCTCATGTTCAGCTATGTGCTGTTGTATGGATATGCATACCTCGGGGCTGGATGGGACGACACTTGATTGGATACACCACAAACGTGCGTAATACAGACGGCCATGGTTGGCGCTGCCATGGTGACCACTAATCAGTCCTCCTATAAGGCTCAAATTCTCTTGTGAGCCGGGAGCTTTATCGCGAGGTTCTCGACCAAAACTGGCAGACTAGACTAACCCGCTTGACACGGCGCCCCGCGGCCGACCACCTGGCAACGCAAAAGATAATTTGGGACCGATTGTACCATTGTGTACATTATGTGGGTATATTTCATGACATATGCCACTAGTTGTATGATTTTTGTAAAAACTGACAGCTCATTCGTGTAAATTTCTCAATAATTTCTCAAGTGCTCAGGAGTTTTGCACATGGCACCCATGGTGTCTCAGTTTAAAAAGCTTCTTTGAAGCAAGCCAACTTGTGATTTCACCTTTCATTCACACTCACATTTACTCTCCATACTCCCACGTCGTACCAGTAGCACATTTGCAGTATGAGCGATGTCCATGATATTAGCAACGCATTCGCATTCGCATTCAGCATCCTATTCGCATACTCTCCGAATTCGTTCATTTTTCAGGATATGATCTTTGTCGCTTGCAAAAGTAAGGTCTTCAGTAGGACGAGCGGTTCGATCTCCAGAGGTCCAGAGAGGTCACTCGGGTCAAAAACGGTGTACCGTATAAAATTCGAAGTATTTCACTTAGCCGAATAATTCCAACGCCTAGATGTCCGCTGTCCACCAAAGATACAGCACATCGAATTACGTGAACTTCAATGTCACAGTTTGACCTCAGGTCACCGAAGTTGGTTTTACTCATGCACTATATCTATTTGCGGGGTACCGAATAAAATCATGGTGACACATTGGATATACCTGATTTTTGCAGGTCATAGTCTACATAGCACGTACATAGAGCACATCAATCAAAATGACCCATTGATTCATCACCGTTCGCGAAAAAGCCCCAAAAATGCAGCTATACCAAATTCTTGTGTACCCAATAATTTCCGCAAAATTTTACTTGGCACGACGAAAAAGCACCCAGACATTGGTTTATGGCCCATGGATGCAGCGCATTGAAGCATCTGGCCTACAATCTCATAGTTTGAGCTATATTCGCAAAATACTGTTTTGTCAATGCATTATTGCCATCTACGGGGTATCTGATAATATCCTCCTAAATACATTCATCGGATGGACATTAGCGGCAAAAAAGCTCCCATCGGACAAGAAAGCAGCACATCCAAGCATGTCACCTTCAAGCTCACCATTTGACCTCAGGCCAACTTGGACTTTAACATTACACCCTATGGGAAAATCACGGTGTACCGAATAACATTTTCCTAAATACATTTATTGGATGGATATTAGCGTCGAATAATCGCCCACCGAGCAAGGACGCAACACATCCGAGCACGTGCCCGTCAGCGCAAGCGTTTGACCTCAGATCAGGTTTTATGAAATTCAGAAAAAGAAAGTAGTCCACTTGGGTACCGTATGTGGGCCAAACGAAGCATTGAATGTAGACTATCTCAACACTGATGCATGCACTAGCAACACAAGAAGCAGCACATTGCGTGACCTGACCTCTATCGATTACGCATTTCATCAGGTAGCACTAGCGTCCCATTCAACAACGCATTCAGAAACGAATTCACCAATGTTCTCCGATTCGTCTGGTCGTCTGGTTCTCCGATCATACGCGTCGTCTCATTGGTTTTTTTCTCACCCCGCCCACTTAGGCTATCCACAGACAGTCAGAGCACGGTGCGCGGTAACTCGCCGACATTTTCCGTACCTTTTCCCAAGTTAATTTGACATGCTATGTGCAGATTTTGAGGTAAAATCATCCATGGTCACCGAGTTAGTCAAAGTCAAGTGAGGTCACCTGCAAAAAGTTCAACCAGACGTGACGCATTAGTGGCACGGATACACGCATGGCACCGATGTCGACTTGTCACAGAAAATGCTCTTAGGAAGCTCAAACAGAAAGAAATGAATTTGTTCAAGAGCTATCACGGTAATGAAGCTCCAACCGTACGAAAGATGAGCATCTGAGTTTCCATAAATTAGTACATGAAAATAGCGTAGCAAGGACAAATTAGAATAAAGCTTACTAGGGAGTAATACTCGTCGAATGAGGTCTTATTTTTCATTTCACTTCCTACGTTTTGGACGGACAAAGATCAGAAAATACACCATGCGATCCTAATGGTGGTAGAAATCAGAAGTATAAGTATACTGATAAGGATAAAGGGGGACTGAACTCACGCTGTGGTCCCTGCTCGCAAGACCATATGTATTCGTCCCTGCCAGATGGCGCCAGATGTGTAGTGGTCCTGGTCCAGCCCAGATGCTCAAGATGTGCTGATCCTGGTGCGAGTCTTGGTCTTGGATTTTGGATGGTCTTGTCCACAAGTGAGAGGCAGCAGCAGCTAATTCGCCTACTTAGCCACGGAACAATTGCAGCGATTTTGCTGTCGCTTTCCATCTCGTCCAGCTTTGGTCTTCACGAGTGGCAGCGGTAGCTATCCATGCTCGCGCCATCACTGCAGCGAACCCGGCTGAAATCCTGGATCACTACAGCGAACCTGGATCAAATCTGGGAGCACGGCATCGTTTGGTGCAGTTGTGCTCCAGCTGGGAGCCCCAGAACCTCTTGTGGCTTCAGTGATACTCTAGGGAAACCTCGTCCTGATCGCGAATAATTTGCTCGAAAGAATTGCTGCTAATTGGCCTCTATTAACTGGACTTTTGAATGGCTATGGGCGGCAGCCGGGCGCTTGCACGGCCACGTACGATCAGTGACCAGCTGGCGGACGACGACGGACATCATCGTCTTTAGTCGCATCATGGGACTGATGTGTTATCCCAGCCATCGTGACTTACTGCGGCTTGTTGTGCTGCTGGCTGTGGTGCGTGCAATCGTGCTGGTCGCGGCCCCTGCTGTTCGCCTGCCCCCGCCTTGTGTCCGGCACTCGATTCCCACCGGTCCCTGTGACCTTGGAAGCGGCGGCACATCGCCAGGTGACCGCATGCCCGCCGGCACTGGGTCAGCGATGCTGGGCGGCCTATCAGCGAGCTCCGGCGGCCACCCTCGCCGGCACAGGCGCGGCAGGCGCGCACCTGGTGCCAGGAAGCGGGGGAGCAAAGGCGCCCAACGCCGAAAGAGGAACCTATGGCCAGCTCCCGGTTCAAGACTCAACATTTGCGTGCTGAACATCCAAAGCATTAAGCCCAAATTACTGGAAATATCTGAAATACTACATCGCTACAAGTATGACATCATATGCCTGGCCGAAACCTGGCTGAAGCCCGCGACGTCCAACAGACTGCTGCTGCTGCCTGGGTACCAGTTGCACCGGGCCGATCGCCCCGACGGGCGAGGGTACGGCGGAGTGGCGCTGGCCGCCAGGGAAGGCATCAACGCGTCTCCCCTGAAAATAACAACGGCTGTCAACCATCCCAACAGCAAGCTGGAGACGTTGTGGATGCTGGTTAAACCAAACAGTAAGCGCCAATTCATCATCTGCATCGCATATCGTCCACCGAGACGGAATGTGACCGACGTGAAAGCGGACTTTGTAGACCTAGAAGCACAGTTCCAACGTGTGGTTATTGACTATCCCAAGTCTAAATTTTTTATTTGCGGATATTTAAATTGTGACCTGCGGAAACCAGACACGGACCAAGGTAGGCGTGCGCTGTCTAATTTTATTTTTGATTACTCGTTATTTCAGTGTGTGACCTCACCCACTTATTCAACTGGCTCTCTCCTTGACGTGGTTATCACCAACTGTCGTGACATTGTGCAGCACTGCCGTACACAATTTTGTCACTTCAGTCCGCATAGATTTGTTCGTGTTTCTGTCAATGTGCCCAGATCTAGACCGAGCGGCGCCACTGTTCGCTTCCGTTGCTTTCGCCGTATTGATCCGAATGTTTTGCTGTATGATCTTTGTTTGGCTGACTGGAGTTCTGTTTTTAATTCTCCCTGCGTCACGCTCAAGTGGGACTGTTTTCTGGCCATCTTTTTACCCATCATTGACACCCATGCCCCCATCAGGACTGTCAAAATCCGGAACCCTAGCGCCCCGGTCGTATCAGATGGAACCAAAGCTTTAATGTGTCGCCGCCGTGGTGCGCTGGCTGTCTATGGGCACCAGTCTACGGAGTACAGGGACTTCAACCGAGCTGTACGATCGGCGATTAGGTGTGATAGCCGGGACGATGTTGAGCGGCGCATCCGTGAGGATGGGCGGAGGTCAATGTGGCGCCATGTCAGGTCATTTGTCGGCGGCAAGCAGGCCATTCGTAAGCTGCCCGACGCGACAGCTGATGACCTTAACCGATTTTTTGTCCGCGTGGGCCCGTGCGTGGCTGACGAGGTTAGGAGTATGGGAGCGACGCCGAGTATCTCCTGCCGTTTGCCGCGTGCCGGTGCCTGTGCGCTTACCCTGGTGCCGTTGTCGCTACCTGAGCTGCGAGCCGTCGTCTTCGGGATGAACGGCTCGTCAGCCTGTGGCGAGGACGGCATCAGCATCCACATGTTCAGGGTGCGCTTCGACTCGATAGTTGGGGTGCTCCTGTATTTGGTCAACTCCATCATTACCCAATCCGATGTTCCTGATTCTTGGAAGCACTCCCTCGTCCATCCCATCTTCAAGTCCGGTGATCCCTGTAACCCTTCCAATTTCCGTCCTATCTCCATCGTCCCAGTCATTGCGAAAATTGTAGAGCGTGCCGTCCACCAGCAACTCTACAATTATCTGTCCGATAACCACCTCCTCTCCCAAACTCAGCACGGCTTCCGTCCTCGTCACTCGACGGAAACCGCTCTGACCTCCATATCTGACCAGATCCTATCCGCATGTGGCCATGGAGAGGTGTCCCTTCTCTGCCTGCTGGATTTGAGTAAATGCTTTGATGTGATAGATCACTCAAAACTCCTGTCAAAATTAAGTCTCCACAGCATCGATACTTCCTGGTTTTCGGCTTATCTTCAGAACCACACCCAGAGTGTCAGCCTTACTGACAGTCTGGGTGTCGTCCAAAAATCTGCCCCGTTGTCCAACAGCATCGGCGTTTTTCAAGGATCATCTCTCGGACCTCTCCTCTACTGTGTCTTCGCCAACGACCTCAGCCTGTTCGCCGAAGGCGCAGTGGTTATTCAATACGCCGACGACACCCAAATTTTGGTCAGTGGTACGAAATCTGAAATTCAAAATGTTGTCACTCATATGGAAACAGTTCTGGCCTCCCTCGACATCTGGTTTCGAGCAAATGGACTGAAAATTAACGTTACTAAGACACAGCTGATGATGTTGGGCAGCCCACAAAATCTGCGTGCCTTACCGGATATTACAGTGAAATTTCGCGATCACGATCTACCCACCATTTCGGAATGCAAAAATATCTGTCTTATTTTCGATCGCTCGCTCAGCTGGGACTCGCACGTTTCAGAATTGACTCGGCGTTGTTTTGGAGTCCTGGGTGGTCTGTCGCATCTGAGAGGGCACCTTCCACCTGCCGTCATCTCCGCGCTGGTCAATGCTCTGGTCTTCTCGCAGATCCGCTACTGTATTTCTGTGTATGGTAACGGAGCCAAAAAGAACCTATCTCGCATTCAAACAATTCTAAACTACTCGGCAAAGGTAATTTTCGGGCGCAAAAAGTTTGACCATGTTTCGGATCTGCTGAGGAGGCTGGGCTGGCTCAGCGCGGAGAACCTGGCCAGATATCACACCCCTTGCCTCACACACAAGGTGCGTCGTCATGGTGAGCCAGAGTCACTGGCTCACGATCTCACCACCATGGCGGAGATTCGTGACCGGACCACCCGTCAAGACCATAACTTGCATGTCCCCCGGTCCCGCACCGAGATGGGGAAGAGACGTTTTAGCTCCAGAGCGCCACTTATGTATAACTCACTGCCACCTGAGCTGACGCAACTTCCCGTGTCGATCTTTGGTCGCCACCTACGGCGGTACCTGTTTGACGTGCCGCCCGTGCCGGACTGATTTACTGCTCGACTTGCTGACGTTTATGACCACTGGTTTGACTGTTCTGTGAGTTTGACCTTTTGTGCTGTGTTGTTTTATCCATTTGATGCGATGTCATAATAGCCACGAGTCAATTGTGGATGACCTCAATAAAAAGTCTGTCTGTCTGACTCTGCTCAGAGCAGCGTGACAGTCCACCCTCGTCGACAACTCCTCAGCGACTTCCGAGCGCTGGGGTTGTCCACACGCAACTGACCGGCGGCCGTACCACATGACCCGCCACACCCGGCGGAAGTCACGAGGGGCAGTCGGCCGGCCATCGGCACACAGACGCTGGCTCAACAGCTGAGCGAGCCGTGCCTACTGCGATGTGGCTGGGTAGCGGCTGACAAGTTCGAACACATACTTGGACTTGGTTACCTAATTTGATATTGGAGGTACTGCCTGAAGCTAACTTCGTTACAGTGCGAAACCGTATCCAATTGGCATCCCTTTATTTGGTCAACATTGCATCCAATTTGTTCCGTTATCCGTGTGACGAGGATACCCATGCCAATATTGGACACGTTTTATTATCTGCTTTGCTTCTGCGACCAGTCGTAAGGAAACTCTCCCGAAGTTGTTGTAGGGGGACAACAGCCATTCTGAAGTAAGTCCTTCCCATACAACGCTGATGGCTTCAATGCTAAACTCGGTCAAGGCTGGGGACGTTGCCCCCTCTCCGGTTGGCTCTGGCCCCGTCTGCGACTGTATTTGCTATGTGTCCGTTTATCGGATGTCAACTTTATAAACGGCTAGATGGCTTGGAATCTGCGAGTCGACGGACGGTTGGGCGTTTCGGCGGCATCTGTATCATCTCTGTATACACACGCCGACTGTCAGGAGCAACGCCAAGCTGTGAGCGCCTCTCTCGGGGCGCGGAGTGAATCGCTGCAGTGCACCTCTGCGGCTGAGGTGCGACGGTCCGGCGTCCCGCCGCTATGGCCACGCTCCGCTTCACCATGCGGCTGTGGCTGCCGGTGCTGGTCGTGTGTGTGCCTGTCGCAGTCACGCGTGACCCCTGCCACAGACCACAGAGCCAGGGCGACGCCGGCGGGCAGCCAGAGTGTCGCGACTTCGCAAGCAGACCCGGTACGTGCGGCCCAATCGGACAGTGTGCGGAGCTGCTGAGTCTCGTCGCCGGAGGACGACGGCCGTCCGCTGAGGAGATCACCAAGCTGCGACGAAGCCTGTGCCACATCAGGCGGGGTCGTCTCGAGCTGTGCTGCGCGCTGCCGCCGGCCGAGCCCTTCAGCGGCGCTCCGGAGTGTCACCCCAACAGAGCCGTCCTGCAGCGCGGCAAGGTGTGCGGCTCCGCCTTCAAAAAACGCATCGTCAACGGCGTCGAGGTGCCGCTGGGCAAGTACCAGTGGGTGGCGCTGCTGGGCTTTACGTCGCTACGCTCTCGGGAGGTAATGCTGGGCTGCGGCGGCGCGCTCATCGGCGACCGGTTCGTGGTGACGGCGGCGCACTGCGTGCCCGACCCGGCGTCCGACTGGCGGCTGGAGTTCGCGCGACTCGGCGAGCACGACATCGCGCAGCGCACCGACTGTGAGGTGCAGCCCGACCGCACCACCGTCTGCAACTCGCCGCAGGAAATCCGGATCGTGAAGGCGATGGTGCACGAGCGCTACAACACCACCCACCAGCTGGCCAACGACATCGCGCTGCTCAAGCTGGAGACGCCGGTGGTGAGCGGCAGGTTCGTCGGCAAGATCTGCCTGCCGTTCGGCGCGGCGCGACAGCGCGACTACACCGGCGTCAACCTCACCGTGGCCGGCTTCGGCCGCACCGGGCCCGACCGCGGCGCGGCGCGCAGCAACGTGCTGCTGGAGGCGACCGTGGCCGGCGTGCCGCAGGCCGACTGCAAGGAGGTGGTGGCCGCCGGCGGACACTTCATCGGCGACGGCCACATCTGCGCCGGCGGGCATGGCGCCGGCGACTCGTGTCGGGGCGACTCGGGCGGCCCGCTGATGGCCAAGGACCGCTTCGGCGTCTGGCAGCTGGTCGGAATCGTGTCGTTCGGCCCCTCCAGCTGCGGCACTCGCGGTGTCCCCGGCGTGTACACGCGCGTCTCCGAGTACCTCAACTGGATCCTCGACAGGGTAGACGAGTGATGTCCCACTTGTGGAAGACGTCTCTTGGAGAACGTCGTTTGGACCATGCACAGCAAAGACGGCAAGTGCTACTCTGTTGGGGCAAGTCTCGGTGTTTTGCCACCTGGATTCCATACAGGATGGACGAGTGATGTTTCCCTCCCGGAACAAGTCTTGGAGTGTTTCAACTTGATCCTGAACAGGATGGATGGGTTCAGTTCCGCTGCTGGGAAAAGTTTCGGAGAACCTGGTTTCCGTCCTGAGTAGGCAACCAGTGTGCGGCGCTGAGACCCCGCGCGCGCGTGCGACGAGCCAGGCAGGTGACCAGTTAATGATTTCTGTCGTGGAACGACAATTTATCAGTCTGCTGGGAGGTGTGATGAACACCGCGAACTGTGCACAGCTACAGCAGTGCGTCAGGTTATGAGACGATTTTGATCGTGGCCAACATTTTCACAGAACCCGCGAGAACGCCTCGATAAAACCTCGATAGAGCCTCGATAAATCCTCGATAGAGCCTCGATATACTTGAAAATTTACCTCCAGGCTCCGCTGGTGTCTGCATGAGTTTGCAAATACGAAATATCACATGATGTAAGCTGATTAATACATTGCCTGTGGATAACAGTTGATAGCATCTATGGCAAGCAGGAGTGGAACTTTTCTATGATGACTGAGGACTCATGCAGCTTCAACCTCACTTGGACCTCGTGTACACCCAACGGCCTAATGGTTGAGGGTGGATATGTGGTTGAATCTCAAGACCACTCCCAATTTATGAGAAGTTGTTCCCGTGACCTCAAGGCTTCGTTTCAGTTTTAATAACGTTAATATGCAATCGAAACAGTTAGTAGTTCGTCAGTAGCTTCCCGATATTTTTTTTGGGGGCCGAATCCCTCCTCTCTAGTGCGCGTTATATGGGAGGCCCTCCGGCGTTCGTGTTAACTCCTATGGGGTGGGTGCCGTCAGCCAAATTGGCGGCATTCATTGCCTCTTCGCATTGGGCTCCTTCAGGATTGAATTTGTTCTACCATTATCAGGGTGGTGGATCCAGTGCTGGATTTGTGGCTTGTAATGCAGGATGTGGAGAGGAAATTTTGTGGTAAACGAATACAGAGATGGTATTTTTCTTCAAGCATGTGACATCAAAATCTCCGTTTGCACTTTCCGTTGCATCTTGAACATCTTGACACATTGCAGGTCCTTGTAAAACAGCTTCATTCAAACTCCAGATGAGAAACACGCGAGGGTAGTTATTTAGAGCGGATAATGTTCCGAATGTCAAAAGTCCAGGAACACCCTATATTTCAAACCTTGTGTGGGTCTCAACCGTTTTAGCAATATTTTGTCTAGTGTAAGCCTATGAGACAAATGATCACGGGTGGAAGTTATTCGATTGAGGGATCCAGGCCCTTATAATATATGTGGAATATTTTACCAGTGTGCTATGTATCATGCCATGGGTGTGACTGTCTAGTACATATTGATGCAGCAATTATAAATGATTGTCAGTGCCTTGAAATATACTTTCAGCTTCAAGGGCTGATGCTTTGAAAGCTGGCATTTGTGGATACCTCAAACATGATTACACTGGTAGGATTATGGGAACAGATTTGAGTGGAAAACTTCGGATCATATGGAAGGCAGGAACTATTCCATGGTAATTATTTCGAGCCATGTGTCATTTGTCATTCAAATCTGGAACATTTGTGACACTGTTGATGATCATTCTCTACTGGTGTCTACATGAATGCAGCTGCCACGTATAACATCATGTAGGCTGATTAGAAAATATCCTGTGCATACCAGTCAGGTAGTTTTTGTGGAACTTTT